>JABUQX010044249.1:10000-35000 GCA_015478945.1 Trachelipus rathkii | reverse complement strand
CAACAAAGCAGTCTTTTTACCCTATCAACAATAAGATTATTGATGAAACCTAATACTCAACTTTATTCGTGGATTTGCAGAACTTTAAATTTGTTCTACTCTCTCAAACACGCCCTATGTAACTACTAAACATATATACTCTAAATCATCCTAACTGATCATAACCTCTTAACTTAGAACCCAAAGCCGCTCTTTATTGTCTCTTTCCTTCTAATAAAGGTTCGTGCGGTGATTTTACCTCAGAGATGTACAATTATTGTATACTCAACAAAATAAATGTGCTTGTTGGCAGTCCGTTTGAGATATATATATTCTAGTCATTTTTTTAAATGAAACAATTTTTTTAGTTAACATTTTATTTGTTTTTATATATAAACATCAATAAATTAATAAATTACATAGTCGTTTTACCTCCCAGCCTCTTGACCACTTCCTGATACCACAAGAATTATCACAATAGGAATTATGTATATCCACTGTTAAAAAATTATATATATATATATATATTATATATATACTATATATATATATATATATATATATATATATATATATATATATATATATATATATATATATATATATATTATATATATATAATATATATATATATATATTATATATATATATATATATATATATATTATATATATATATTATATATATATATATTAATCGTCATCGTCATCGGCAAAAATCGGCATATTTTTTTTACATCGTCATCGTCATCGTCATCGTCAAATTTCGCCGATTATTTTGCCGATTAATTTGAAACAAATATTAAGGACATTCTGGTGAATGCTGATTACCCTTCAATAATTAATTAATAATAATAATAATAATTAATAATAATAATAATAATAAAATAACTTTTTATATATATATATTATATATAATAGTATATATATATATATATATATATATAGTATATTATATATTAATATATATATATATATATATATATATAATAATATATATATATTATATATACCCATTTTGCTTAGGTAGGGTATGACATTTCCAGTGCCTAATGGTTTGCCTTTCTGATATGCGTTCATATCCACACTCATCCTCCAGACAACATATCATATACACATACTTATATTCACACCCTCTTCTATGACAAATCTTACAGACATACCGTATCCCTTATAATCCAATGTTGTTGGGAGAAAAAAATGGCCCACATGCGTATGTCTGCGTGTCGTAGAAGGCGACTAAGGGACGGTGGAGTTAGGTGGTGCCTACTACCACTTATCTTTGCTAGGAATGCTAAGGCATGCTAGGAGAAGGTCGTGATCGCAGGTAAGCGCCCTTCTAGTCCCTTCGCGAAAATGTCTCATGAATCGTATCGTGTATATTGAAAATGTCAGAGGAATAAAGTTGAGGAGATGTAGGAGAGAAGTGATGGATGTATTTAGAAAGGCAAATTTGATTTGCTCGCCTTGTGACTGAAACAAGATGAAAGGAAACGGGTGAAAATGAGTGGTGTGGGTGAAATGTGTCTGTGTTGCTGTGGAAAGGAATGAGAGGGGGAAGAAGGATTTGCAATTCTGATGAGTGAGTTGTGGTAGAGAACTATGGTAGATTTTTGTGTGTGAGTACTAGAAGTCTTAAAGGTTAAAATTTAAAGTTTGAAAAGATTCAAAATTTGTGGGTTGCGACATATGTCCATCTGAGGGTAATGTTGGAAAGAGTACGATTTTTTCTGGGATAATCTGATGATGTTTTGGATGGGGGAATAGGAGATTCAGTTCATTTGCCACATAATCTGCCCATTCAAGGATTTTTTTTTCTACAGTTTGTCACACCACTCACGGGCAGAGCCCTAGTTCAAGGAGGGGGTGTATTACTCTCAAAAGGTCACCCTCTAGCGCAATTTACGCATATGAGCACAGACGGCGTTAAAGTGAGGGGGATATAAGGCAGGAAATACAGAAGATGGAAGAGGAATTCCACAAAACAGAGTGGGTGGGAAAGAAGAAGCACCACCGCAAACTAGCCTGGAGTTACCCAATGTTAACACAAATCGTGCGAACATACAGCACCTATTGTGCTACGAAGGCGTCGTTAAGAGTGAGTGGTACGCGAGTGATAAGTTCCTCGAGCACTTGCCCTGCGTTTACCTATTAGGGGATAGGAGGATTTAAAAAAAAGGGCCCACAACATCGCTTAGCAAAGATATAATTGTCAACGTGAACTGGAAAGTGCAGAACAGTTTATAAGCCTTTTGCCGTTGGACTCGACCCTGGTCCAAAATGCCGGGGAAAACCAGAGCTCCTCCCCCCCAGATATGAAGGCAGTACTCCATACATAGGCGGGTGGGACCTTTGTATAGCGGGGCAACTGAGAAAAGGAGGAAATTCTCACAGTCTAACAGGAACTTCCCAGTTTCTTCAAGGCCGCCATAGGAAACGTTATGATGCATGTGAGGTTTCCCAAGACATTTTTTTGTTTCATGTTTTAAATGTTTTAGTATATTGTCAACAGGAGAGACAACAGAACAGTCGAAAGAGACAGGAAGGTTAGAAGGTATTTTGGAGGAACGAGATTTGTAAAAGTTGGGGTTAAAGAATTGAATTTCACAAAGTTTATTTCTATCCATCAGCGAGAATTAAATTCGAAAGATTAAGAACGAGAGGGGCCATTCAGAAGTAAAAGTGTGGAGAGAGAAATCTGATTATGAGTTTAAATGAATAAGGGGTCGAGTCATCGGAATACGAGTGGATAGAGTTAGAGGGTGCAGGTGAGAAATCATTAATGAAAGGTAGGATAAAGTAGGAGATAAGACAGACCCTGAGGAACACCACTATTGACAGAAAAGAAAGAAGACGTCGTCCCTCAAACAACAGCCGATATTTAGGGGATTTGAAAGAAAGCTAGATATAAGTAGCAAAAGAGGAGGGAAACCCAAAGGAGGGAGCTTGGAGAGCAGTGACGCTGCCATACCCGGTCAAATGCTTTGGATAGTCAAGCGCCACCACCCTAGTCTCCCCGTAGGTTCCTAAGAGCGAAAAACCATTAATCGGTTTGATAGGGAATGTATATCGGCAGTAGACTTCGTGCAGCGAGAGCCCTACTGGCGATCGAAGTGGAGTTGTCCAGATGATCTAAGAATGAGTTGAGAAGGGTTTCAAAGACTTAGATAGAATACAAGTTGAGGGGCTACAGGGCGATAGTTAGAAAGGATCAGAAGAGGGGCTTCCTTTTTCGGAATAGGTTGGACCATGTGAGAGCTTCCAACACTGAGGGAGGGAAAAGTGCTAGTATTGAGACATAGAGAATATAGTTGAGCTAGGGTGAAGCGAAGGATTAGCCCTCACTTGGAGAATTTAGCACACAACGATCAGATTCAAATAAGAGGAGGAAATCCAGATTTACAGAAGTTGCTTAGAGATGAAAGATTTGTCAGTAGGAGAACCAAGGAGGTTAGCGCACTATTCCTTTGATGGAAGCCAGCTTTGCTCGTCGAAAGAGTATC
The DNA here is from genome assembly GCA_015478945.1 of Trachelipus rathkii. Classification (NCBI taxonomy): domain Eukaryota; kingdom Metazoa; phylum Arthropoda; class Malacostraca; order Isopoda; family Trachelipodidae; genus Trachelipus; species Trachelipus rathkii. The sequence goes on along the minus strand of JABUQX010044249.1, from coordinate 31,519 downwards.
CCTGCAACATTCTAGCTGAATGAAAATAAGCGAAGTTGATAGGAGAACGAGAATTATTACAACACTCGATAGGCACTGTCTCTAGCCTGAATGGCCAGAGAATAAAGCACGATTGAACCATCTACTATGTGAAATGTACTGAAGTTCATGGTTGGAAGGGTGTAGAATTGGAATGAATGTGAGGAAAGAGCATGTATCTGAAGAAGATGTGAAACCTTGCTCATCCATCAACGATTCAGCTCCTCTTATTTTGAATCTTTATACATTCCATCATTAAATCCTTATTGAGGTAGCCAATTTGCTATTCATTCTGCAAACTTGGAAACCCTTACATGTTAAGTCCCTGGTCTAAATATTTAATACATGTATGAGGAACAGCCACTTGATCCTAAGAATCGTTACGGACCACAAACAGGTCCCCTCATTTCCTTAATAAATACTTTTCATTTTCATTGATTAACTATTATATTATTATTATTATATATTATTATGTTATTATTATGATTTTTATTCTCATTTAGCTAATATTATTATTATTATTATTATTATTATATTATTATATTATTATATTATTTATTATTGAGACTTAAGGGAATCAAAATTTTGATCGCTAAAATAATTTCGGCAGGTTGAACCCCCTGACCCTCCTGTCTAAACTTAATATATAGCTATATATATATATATATATATATATATATATATATATATTATATATATATATATATATATATATATATATTATATATATATATATTATATATATAATATATATATAATATATATATAAGAGAGAGAGAGAGAGAGAGAGAGAGAGAGAGAAATTTTAAAAGTAGTTTTTTCAATTAATCGTCATCGTCATACGTCATCGGGTGAAATTTGCTTAATCGTCATCGTCTCGTCATCGGCAAAAATTTCATAATTGTCTGTCCCATCACTAATAATATATATATATATATATATATATATTATATATATATATATATATATATATATATATATATATATATATATATATATATATATTATAATGCCTTAGGATGATATTGTTTCAGAATAACAACTGGTTTAAATGAAATTTTTGTTAAGCAGTCAGAAGAAAAATATTACTTAAATAATAAATTTAATAAAATATGAGCATTAGCTTTCGACCTAAATCACGGTCCTCATTCAGATGCAGTAAAGATTAAAGTAAATAAATAATAATAAAATTATTACAAATTATAAATATCAAAAAAGTTCGGGTTTTATTTTTTTTAAAAATGGTGAGAAGTGTAAAATGTGGTTCATGATGGGATCAATATGGAAGTCATTTTTTTGTATGTTAAAATTATTAGAATTGTTAATACAAAAGGATTCAGTGAACTTTCTCAGTTGTAAATTATCTATGCCAATTATTGGTGTCATTTGATTAATGTTTATAGTGTGATTATGAGTGGATCTATGAAGAGTTAGGGCAGAGTTAGGATTGTCTTGTTGGAGATCATATTTATGTTGATAGTTACGACGGGAAAAATCATGCGTTTCGCCAGCATATATGTTGTTACAGTTGAAACAAGGGATTTTGTAAACACATTGAGATGTAATAGTATTAGTGTGTGTATGTGGTTTAAATATATGTTTGAAGGGAAGTATATTACAAGAGGAAGTGTGTATGGATTTGGGTAAAATATTAATTGAATTATGAGTTTAGATAGGTAAAGGAAGATAAGAGGTATAGGATTTGTCATGTTTTGTAGGTTTGGTATAAAAGGTGTGTTTCGTTTTGTTTAAAGCTTTGTTGATAATATGATAAGGATAAGAAAGTTTTAGGAATTGGGAAGAAATTAAGTTAATTTCAGGTTGAAGGTAAGTGGGGGAGCAAATTTTAAAAGATAATGTACCTATTTTGGTGTTGAGGGGGTGAGAGGAAAACCAATGTATGTAGCTGGGATTAGAAGTGGGTTTTCTATAAACTGAGAATTGTATGTTGCGTTGTGAAGACCAAATCATAAGAGTATCAAGAAAAGGAAGGGTGTTATTAATGGAATGTTCAATAGTGAACTTAATGTTAGGATGTATATTGTTAATATGAGCAACAATGTCATAAGGATTAATGTTAAGAGGAACTGCAGCAAAAATGTCATCGACGTATCTATACCAAATAGAATTAGAGAGAAGAGGATGGGGGAGAATATGATATAATTCTATTAGTTCCATAAAAAAGTTGGCTAAATTAGGAGAGAGGGGAGAACCCATACTTAAACCGGAGTTTTGTTTGAAAAAAGTATTATTGAAATGGAAGTAGTTATGATCAAGAGTAAGAAGGATGAGTTGTTTGAGAAGAGGGAAAGGATGGGATAGAGTAATAGTATTTTCAGTGATAAAACGTTCCAGGAGAGAGAGAGAGAGAAAGAGTAAAAGGAACAGGTACAGAAGTAAAAAGGGAGACCACATACAAAGCTAGGAAGTTTGAGAGTGTTGGTGTTTATGTTTTTTGTTTTGAGTACGAAATCTTCAGTTGAAATGGGAATAACGTGTGTATATTCTGGTAACTAGTAGGTGGTATCGGTATCGGAATACCGCGTTTATTTTGTAGTTTGAGAGTGTTGGTGTTTATGTTTTTTGTTTTGAGTACGAAATCTTCAGTTGAAATGGGAATAACGTGTGTATATTCTGGTAACTAGTAGGTGGTATCGGTATCGGAATACCGCGTTTATTTTGTAATTATTAAGTGGTATAGGGATACTGTATATTTTTCTTGTAATAAATTTAAGGTGTATGTGGTGTTTGTCATTGTTATCCCCTCTAATTATCCTGGAAGACAGCCTCACGACAAATTGAATTCAAATCATTGTGGCTTCGATTTTTTTAGTAAGGAAAATCCGCTACAATGTGTGAGGAAGAAATATGGCCAATAAGAGGTTTAAGAGAATTGACAATCCATTTTGATAATTTATAGGTAGTAGAGTCAATGTTGGAGATGATGGGTCTGAGAGGGGTATTATGTTTGTGGGTTTGAGGTATATATTTAAACCACATACACACACTAATACTATCACATCTCAATGTGTTTACAAAATTCCTCGTTTCAACTGTAACAACATATATGTTGGTGAAACGCATGATTTTTCACGTCGTAACTAACAACATAAATATGATCTCCAACAAGACAATCCTAACTCTGCCCTAATTCTTCATAGATCCACTCAGAATCACAATATCAACATTAATAATCAAATGACATCAATCATTGGCATAGATAATTTACACCTGAGAAAGTTCACTGAATCCTTTTGTATTAACAATTCTAATAATTTTAATGTACAAAAAAATGACTTCCATATTGATCCCATCATGGGAACAACATTTTACACTTCTCACCCCTTTTCAAAAAATAAAACCAAAAACTTTTTTGATATTATTAATTTGTAATAATTTTATTATTATTTATTTAGTTTAATCTTCTACTGCATCTGAATGAGGACCATGATTTAAGTCGAAAGTAAGCTCATATTTTATTAAAATTTTATTATTTAAGTAATATTTTTCTTTATGATTGCTTAAACAAAAAAAAAAATAATATATAGTATATTAATATATATATATATATATATATATATATATATTATAATATATATATAGTATATTATATATATATATATATAATATATATATATATATATATATATATATATATATATATGGACATTATAAGTGGTTGACTCCGTTAATATTAGGGTTGGTTAATTTGGGTTAAGTTTGGTCTAGGTTAGGTTAGGTTTAGGGTAGGTATAGGTTTAGTTAGGGTTAGTTAGGTTTAAGGTTACCCCAAAATTTTAATGTATGTTACCCTAAATTATCTTAAATAACGATACATTTAATTACTGGATTTTTGCTCCTGGAGTCAACCACTTATAAATGCCTATGTATATATATATATATATATACTTATATAATTATATATATATTATATATAATATATAATATAATATATTATATATATATATATATATTATATCTGGAGTATATATATAAATATATATATTATATATATATATTATATATATATCCCCGTAGTGGGTGTATCGATTCTTATGGTGTTATACATTGGTGTATAACCTAAACCATAGCATAGTGACAAGAACCAATGCACGGTGGACTTTGTGCATCCCTCTGGCCCTAGCATTAGCATGTGCATTTGTCGCATATGAAATCTTTTAGTCTTCTTTTTCTCCCCTCATTTGTTGAATTATTTATATCTTTCAATCCTCCTCCATCGCAGTTTATCTATTTCCTTTTTTCTGAATTCTCGCCCATTAGTCCCTTTAAGTGCTTGTACGTACTTTCCCTTTTTCAAAGAGGTTATCCTCCCTTTTTTCCCCGTCACAGCCCCTTGGGTTATCCGGTGCCTCTTCCCGCATGGGTCTTCAGATCACCTCACACATCTTCCCCGTGGAAGAGGGTACAGCCTAAAAACCGGTCCTTTCGATTGCCTTTGACCGGGCCGCCAATTGTAGGGGACCCGAACCTTGATCTAACCGGTGAGGAGGATGTCTTGTACTTTGGTGTATAATCTCGGGCTCTAACGTTATTTAGTTATTTAGGTTCCGTGTGGTTCAAAGGTGGGAAAACCAGCGTAGTTCTGGTAGGACATCTGAGGTCCCACCCACAGCCTAAACTGAGGGGTAGGGTCCGGGAAGTTGTGTGGGTCTCTGACCTGTGACCTTTTGTGGGGAGAAGGACTACCCTTCCTTATGAAATATACGCCTTTCCAGCCCATCCTGTTATTTACTTTTATGTTCTATTGTTATAATTGCGGAAAAGAAGTCTGAGGTTTAATTTTTATGAAACTGTCTCTTCATGAAAAAATGTTATTAAACCCAAGGGAGGACTAGCCCAAATTGCCAACAGAGAAAATGATCGACACATCAATTAAATTTCACGTTAGGCGTTAGGTTAAGTTAGGTTGGGTTAAGTTTTGTTGAATTCGTTAGAGAAGCTCTAAATAACCTTTTTTTTTTTTTTTTTTTAACAAATGTCGATTATTTGACTTGTCGATCATTTTCCCTGGCGGCGACCATTTGGGACTAGCTCCAACCAAGGCGAACAACAACTACCATCTGTCGGGTTCCCAGCCTGACCCAACCTCTGTCCCTCCTACTTCTAGGCCAGCAGGTATTTCCGCTTTTATTCCTTCTACTACACCTAAAAATGTTCTGCATAACTTCAGCGATTCATAGCCTGGTACGCCATCTACACCCCAGGTGCCCAAATGGTTGGGACAATCCCGAAAAGGTGCCCCCGTCATAGTCATTTCTTTACTTCATATGCTGCTCCCCCTCCGGGAATGCCAGCTGACACACAATTCCCGATATATTACTTATTACGATCCACTACCTCCAAAGCTCTTAATGAGCAAATAACAATTATTCTTAGCGATGACCTTGAAAAAGCTTTAGGAGTTGAAGACCCCCTAGTCACATTAATGAGAAGTGGGTCCCTTCTCGTTCAATCTACTATCCGGAATCAAAGTCTCATCTTGTCATCCTTAACGTCTCTCGAAACATCCTTCTTATTTCTACTTCTGATGAAATAAGAAACACTTCCAAAGAAACCATTTATTCTTTAGAACAGAAAACCGAAGATATTGCTGTCATTTTAAGAAATCTCCAGCAGAAAAGATATCCTGTTACAAACGTTTATAGATTTCCCCCTAGTCGGGACTCGTTGGAAACCACAAATCTTCGCTGTTTACTTCTGACATTTAGTACCCTTTTTCCACTTTCAAAGGTGAATAGGTTTACAAGCTATGTTCGTACAATTATTCCCCTACCCAGACGTTGCTTGAAATGCCAACGGTGCTTAGTTATCCCGAAAATACTGTAAGGGCCACATAACATATGCACAGTTATGCGGAGAAGAATGTTCACTTCCCTGTGTAAAACACATTACACTTTAGAGCTGTAAGCGCCGCTTACCCTAATGCAACTGATAATGCATTTATTTTTAAAAAAAATATTTTTTATAATTACGAATTTAATTTTAATTATTTATAACGTTAAATTAACAAATTAAATGTCATTTTTTAACCTGAATTTGGCATTTAAAAAAATATTACTCCATCGACACAACTCCATTCCAGTAGAACTCTTCCTCTATATTCTAGCGAAACTCAAGCAATTACTGCAACCTGCCCACCTGCTTTGCCTATACTACCGACTTCTCAAATAATCCAAAAGTAGGCCTTGATCCAATCTCTCTTCAAAATACCATCAACAACCCTACTCCGAGTACCAGTTTTGAACCAACTAACAATGGAAACTAAGTTGGTTCATTGTTACAATCCCTATAAGGACTTTTTTAAACTCTTGAATTACTGTGCTGCTGGTTAGTAAGTCTTTTGCCCTGAACTAACGAGTTAAGAGGCCTGCGGTCTATGTCCCCTAATCTGTCTCCCACCATTACTCAATTTCCTGAAGAAGATATTCCTAAACACAAAGAAAGATTAATCACCAAGCTAAAGATTATTCGCTAAAATACAAAACATCCGAATTTCTAAAGCAAAACACAGACCCCAGATGTGAAAAAATGCAACTCAGAAGAGACCTCGTCATAAGTTTATTCCTGAGAAAAAAGCAGCTACTTTAATAGATTGTGCCCAAACAATCACAGCTACTGAACAACCCACCAACCAACTCTGATAGCTCCCAGGATTATTCCAGCTCTTCTGAATCCTCATATAACTCTTCTTCCAAATTCCCTACCTCGGCATTCCCTAAAGGATTCTATGCCTTAGCAGGTGAAATGGATCATAGTTCCCAAATGGAGCCTGATGTGGCGACCCACCCTCTCTCTCTCTAATGCTTCTTGAGCTTTCGAGAGAGATTAATGAAAAACCATTCAACGCAAACACCAAAAGCGTTCTATATCTGTTAGTGGCATGAAAGGGGACCAGAGGTTCCCCATCTTAACCCAAATTGTCCAGTCTTCCAAAATCCCCCACCTGATGGCTCACTGACAATCTCTAGCGTCAGACTTCCGTAACTCAACGGAAGCCCATATTGGATCCCAATATCACAACCCCAACTTCCATACAAAAAAGTGACACTTTTCCCAGGTCACCTTCTTACACTGCCTCCATGGAAACATTCGAATATTCTCCACCTATTTCTGAATTTGCTTGCTTGGCAGATGCTGATATCGTTTCCATTCCTAAACATGAGCATTTTGGTTGCTCTCCCAAAGACCAACCAAGTTCACACAATAAGATGGACTTGGTTGAACTCAACTTACCGCATTTATGACGAAGCCCCTCCACCAAACACCACTGAAAATTCCCCCACAAAACCGATCGTACAACTCAAATCTCTGTTGTACGACTATTCCTAACCACCAGGATTTGTTGCTGCTCCTTGTCGGGACCCACGTCTCAAACTTTCCTCCCTATCTGAATCCACTTCCAACATTACCTATAGCCACATAGAGACAATTGTCGCAAAAAGACTATCCTCATAATATTTATAACAACATTGCATGGCCACCTTCCTTCAATGGAATTGTCGTGGCTACTATTCCAATTTTTAAGAACTTGTTCAACTAATAAACATATGTACACCAAAGTGCATATGTTTGCAAGAAGTTAAACTAAATCTGGAATCTGAAGAAAATTTGATAGGCTTGGGAGCGTGTGTAAAAGGAGGGGTTTGAAAGCAAATGTAGATTAGAATAAGATGATGGTAGTGAGTGAGGAGAGTCCGCGGTGTGAAATTTTGTTGGATGGTGATCAATTGGAGCAAGTATCCGAGTTTAAATATTTAGATTATATGTTGAATGAAAATAGAACGGATGATGCAGTGTAGTAGGAAAGTTGTGAATGGTAGGAAGGTGGCTGTTGCAATTAAATCCTTGGTGAATATAAAGGGACTAAGTCTTGTTGCAATTAAATCCTTGGTGAATATAAAGGGACTAAGTCTTGAGTGCGCTAGGGTTTGGCTTGAGGGCATGTTGTTACCGGTTTTAATGTATATATAGTAGTGAAACTATGATGTGTAATAAGAGGTATAGATCTATGATACAATCTATTCAAATGGATAATCTTTGGGGCGTGTTAGGTGTAAGAATTGATCAAATGAAGAATGAACGTGTTAGGGACTCGTGTGGTGTGAAGAAAGGCATAAATGAGAATAAACGAGAGTGCATTAAGATGGTTTGGTCATATGAAAAGGATAAATGATAGTCGGTTGGTTAAGTGGATGTATAGTGGCGAGTGTGATGGGAATCGACTGGCTGGGAGACCGAAGAAAAAATGAATTGAGTTAGTAAAGGAATGCCTGAAGGAAAAGAATGCGAGTTTAGCAGAGGCGAGAAGGTACATAATAGGAGTGAATGGCGGGGTTTTGTGAGTGTATGGTTGGAACTCTCACTCAAAGGGATGGTAGGGGGAAGAGCCTTCCTTTCGACTTACTTCATATTCTTATACTACTTTTCTGTTCTCGGTGTATGTTTCGCACCTCATACCCAATCTGGAGAAAAGAGGTTGATGATGATCTTCTGATTAAGAAAAATTATTACTTACATATTTTCCCAAGAAAGACCTGTTGTCTTTTCCTTCTGCTTTTTCAGTCTTCATATTTTCCAATCTTTGAATATAAGTTGCTGTGTCTGGTCTGAAATTATAATAATAATAATAATAATAATAATAATAATAATAATAATAATAATAATAATAATAATAATAATAATAATTAATGTATTCTTCATATATGAATCCAAGGAACCACGAAAACTTCTTATGAACTGTTACAATGGTATTATTAGTGATGCAACTCTAAGTTATCTTGGGAATACATGATACCATAGTCAATGAAATTTGGGATCGATGCAAAACTAACAAAAATAAATCATTCTAAAAGAAAAATTTAAGAGTAGTAGAATTTAAATTCTTTCAGGAAATAAAAATATAACCAAAGAATTGGCTTAAAAATATCCTTTTTAATAATAATTTGCTTACTCTGCTTTAACATTATAAGAATAATGAGTATGAACTTCAGCAAGTGTTCCTTTGAAAATTTGTATAACAAATAATCTTATTGCCCAGTTGACACAATACATCTACAAATCCCCAACAGCCTTCTCCTACATTTAAAGGTATAATATAATAACTTCAACTATGCTTTACGTAAAACATTTTCGCACTCTTGCTGTTTAAGATGCATTTTTTAAGTCTATTCAAGATTACTCAAATGTTCAAACCTGCCAACAATGTACTGATGAGAACTTTCGTTTCCTAAGTATAGTCAAAGTGAATATTTTAATCTAGCGCACACAATGCATGCATTTAAATAATCAAACATGAATCAATTAGCCCAAAACGATTCCAAAATCACTAGTAAATAAATTTATTTTTCCTTTCAGTATCAAATGAATGCATGGCACACAAGCATTTATCTATGTGGGAGCTAAGCACCCCAGGACCTGCTGAAGAAAAAAAAAAATAAATAAAAATATTGCTTCCACATCATAAGCCTATATTAGGCTACAAAATTTTTATATATATAAAAAAACTATCTGGCAGTAAATGGGGATTATAAATATAAAATTAGGTGACTTGATAACTTTTTTCAGACATTTTTCAAACTAGGAGACTTGTTAACTTTTTTCAAACTTTCTTACATTTTTCTTAATTTACGGATCATTTCAAGCACTTCATAAAAGTATATCATGAAAATCATATTGGTTAGTATTATTGATAATTAATAAATACCAAATTTAATATCTAATAAAAAAAATATATAACAAAAACTGAACCCAAAAATATTTATTACAAAAAGATAATTATGTATTATGTTCCAGAATAAAAAAAAAATCTATTTGGAGACCTGCCATACATTAGCTACCTTTTTTTTGATGTGCCATTTTTTTTTTTTTTGGATTTTAACAGAGATAGCCAAAAAATATATATATATATTTCGTTTTTAAATTTGAGGTCAAACAAAACTTCTTGAAGCTTTTTATATTTTAATTTTAATTTAAATTTATTTTTAGCTTATATATATATATATATATATATATATATATATATATATATATATATATATATATATATATATATATATATATATATATATATATATATATATATATATATATATATATATATAATAATATATATATATATATTGAAATAAAAACCATTCTTATGCTATCCCTGGAACTCTGGAGGAGTTTTATTCAACAAAAAGCGACTAATATAAAGTGGATCTTACATAGATAAAACAAATTAGATTCATCTGATCAATTCATGTCTACTATATTTTTTACCAATTCTCTACCTGATCATTTCAGTCATCAATTTTTTTCAACGACAAATAATTTAAATGAAACTTACGTAGGAGCTTGCAAAGGAGATCTTGTAATGACTGTTGAATTGAAGTTATTCAAAAGAGGAAGAGATTCGTCTCCTTGGCAAACTGTTACCGGTGTTACCACACTAAATCCAATTATTGAACCTCCACTGTTGTCAAGCATCACAGTAAACGTTTCAGTCAAGCTGCTTTCATACAACAAGCACTGTAAAATTAAAATAATTATTTTCTTCTGAAATTCTACTAATAAAATATACATTGAAGATGTACCTGAATTCAGGTCCAACCAGAATTTAAGATCTAATTCCAATTTTGGTTTCAGGCAGAAATATACAAAATTCCAGTCAAAATCAGAAATTTTATCCTTTCAAAAAATAATTCTAAAATTTAGAGCATAGGTATATAGGTAGTTAGCTTATTGCCACCGAACCTCTATCCTATGAATCTGCGGGGGGTTCATTACCTACCGCAGTAGGGTCTTTGGTCAGGGAAAATTGTGTTAGGAGAAATTGTGTTTACATGTATTTCTAACCAAGTGGATAAAAGCGCAAAAATTAATCTAAAGCTTGATAAGCAGCCCTGTTTCGCTTTCAACCATTTGGAAATTCCTAGCCACTGTGGACGTGGTTTCGCATCCAGATGAGCGGACCTTCTTGTGCTAGAAGTATGAGAGAGAGAGAGAGAGTGTGTGATTTTATATGTTATAATAGATTATTCTGTGGTATGTGTTGGCTATGTTTTTAGTGATTGTGGTGGGTATTGACGAGATTGTGTAATCACTATAATTAAACCAAACCATGAACTGTAAATAAATATTACAAAAAAATCTAACTACTGAATAAGCATTTTTTGTGTCTCTTCCAGATAGCCATATCGAGACCTAGAACGTTAGAAAATAAAGAACAAATAAGAAGCCACTGGGCCTAGTCGGATAATGTCCCACCGTTGTCAATGCTAGATAGAACCAAATCCAAAGAGAGCGAGCTCATCAAATCCAGCCAAAAGCACCCTAGGGCTTGCCAATAACTTACGTAGTATAGAAAAAGTCTAAAACTAAAAGAAAAAACTATAGCTAAAGTACATGCTAACCACACTACAAGCTTTAATAACATTGTTATAGTCATACACATGCAGTATAACCTTAATAACTACAGTACACTAAAAACCAAGATAAGTGTTAAGATGGTCAAATATGACACTAAATGATACCCAACCATCCATATACTATCCAATCCCTTTCTTAAATGTTGCCATAGAGTCATACTCAACCACCTCCTGTGGCAAACCATTCCAAAAATTACAACTTATATTACTGAATGAATGCTTTCCTTATATCAAGATGCCAATGCCTCTAATTTCTTAAGTGGCCCCCTCGGTCTCCCGTTTCGAGTCTAATGTGAGATTTATTGGTCTCTTATATCAATACATGTAAATATTTTTGTAGATTTGTCATCATTCCATCTGAGAAATTGCCTTTTCTACAGAAAACATTCCATACTCCTTCAGCCTCTCCCCTCATAACTCTTAACCGCTCAAACCCAGAATCATCCTTGTTGCTCCTACGTTGCACTCTCTCTAGCATATCTATAACTTTCCTTTAAATAAGGGTCCAAAACTTGTGCACAATACTCTTGTATGGCCTAGCATAGCTATTATACAGTTTATTTATAAACTTTCCTTGCTCTTTAAACGAACATGCGATTTTTATACCTAGTAATCTTAGCTTTATTTCCTTGCTTCTCAACACTGGATTAGCTACTTTCAAATTACTGCTTATAATCACACCTAAATCTTTAGCACACCCACATACTACTTCTCTTGCACTACTAACATACATTCCTTCATTTGCGCGTCCAGATCTGTTCAGTTTTCATCTGTTCACATTCAAGTGGATTTATTTGCAAGCCGTTCTTAACAAATAAACCCCTTTTTTTTTCCCCTTTATTAAAAAAACCCTGTTCACTATTTTAACTTCCTCACTCTTAATTCTTTTCCACTTTCCTTTCTTATAACCTTCCTCTCCATCCAAGCGCCCACTAACTTAATCTTACGTAAAACAACATAATGATCCGATATATCCATCCCTAATCCCCTCACTGATTTAACATCCATCGACATACTGTCAACAGTCTCCTCTTCAACCAATACAAGATAATAATTTTCAAACATTCGGATAGACGCATCTTCTACTTACACCAATTTCATAGTAACTTATGAAATACTCTTATGGTTTGAAGAAAGTATACTACACACACCAACCGTGCACCACACACACACCTCTCTGCCTCACAGAAATCAATGACTTCCTACCATTCTCATTTTATCCCATCACCCCAAAGCCACCTGTGATTTATCCCATATTTGATTCACCTATCCAACCATTTAGGTACCCTAAGGTCTTTGGTCGATATAATATATATATATATACTATATATATATATACTCATATAGTATATATTATATATATAATATATATATATATATTATATATATATTTACTTATATAATATAATATATAGCTATATATATTATTATTATATATATATATATATATATATATATATATATATATATATATATATATAATATATTATATATATACTATAATATATAAGCCTAGTTATGACAGGGCCCTTCTATGGTGCTGATTTTTCAGCCCAGTGTGGCCCTCTTTGTGAGCTGTGGTGGGTCCTGTACACCGACCTCAAAAAAAAGAAAGATATATAATATATAATATATATATATAATATATATTATAATATAGTATATATGTATATATATATATGTTAATATATATATTTATTAAAAATAAATAATATTTTTATAAAATTTATATATATATATTATATATATACTATATATATATAATATATATATATATATATAATATATATATATATAATATATAATATTACAACCAATATCAAAAGCAGATGCTATAGAGTTAAAAAGATGCTACTACACAAATAGCCTCGACAATACCGAACACACAACCATCAAGTATCCACTCCCCAAATAAGGTCAAAGCATGAAATTTTAAATTATTAACTGCCATAATGGTCAAATCAGATCAAATACCTATCTAACGTTAGTTGCTTAAAAAGTTTAGATCTTACAAATGCTTTCTTTCATATTCGTATTGTAGACCACCAAGTTCTATCTATTGGCTAGTATAGAACTTTATCTCTCTAACAGAGTTGAGAGGTAAAAAAAAAAAAAATTATACAACCAAATCACTCCTCATTCCTATCCCAAGAGAAGCTAAGCGCTAGTTCCTCATGCTTATTCGTAGCTCATAGTGCAAACCACAAATCATTCTTGTATCTCTTTGTTTACTGCTTAAATATCAAAGCTTAGGTAAAGGTGTTCAACTTGGCCCATTATTCAAATAATTGGGCCCAGGTGATATAACTATTATATGAACGTGCTCATCAAACTCCTTACTTCCTCCATAACAAACCTTATCAATTAATAATTCTTAACATTTGGTTAGCTCTATTTTCTCCCTTCAAACATTGACATTTCAAATCTACTAATAACCACATCCCAAGTCTTCTTTTTTTTTGTCAACAAACTCTGGCCATTTCGCCATTCATGTTATAAATTATAATCCTTATTTAAGTTACCAAAATGTGAGTATTTTTAACTTTTGCTATTGAAATTGGGTTTAGCCCATTTAACCGTCCAGACAAAAAATTTATTCAAGTCAAAGCCTATACTCCACACAATCTCCATTTCCCATGATGTGCCCAACACAACCTTATGATTCTCTTTTTACCAGCTCCCATGATCTGTTATGAATAGTTAAGCATTACAACCTTTTTCTGTTACTTCCAATATTTTAATGCCAGTAGGACCTCTCCACCTATACCAATTTTGATAATTTTTGATACTACAACACCTGTCTTCTGTTGCTCACTACTTTTTTATTCAATTGTATAACCTCCCCACCTATCACCATTTTATGAATAACTTTGCATCAGTCTAGAATGAGGTCTTTGGTCAAAATGCCTTTATTGAAATCTTAAAATAAATAATAAATAACTGGCACCCTTTTGTCAACATGATCAGTAATATGTAAATATTACTCCATTCCTAATCTTACCCTTAATAGAAAACTATTTTAATTCTTAAAAAACTTCCACTCTCCAATACCAAGTTATCTTCCCTTACTAATACTGCACATTCCACAGCTAGCATTCTTCTCATAAATTGTTTTGTGCTTCCTAAGAGCTGTTATTTTTTGCCTTTAGAGATAAATTATTTTTTTCTATTTCAAATACCTTTACCAACCTACAATTAGTATCCTATCATGGAAATAAAACTATAAATGGTTTCAAACTTCCTCCAGCTACTTTTGCTACCCTATTACTTTTATAATAGTTTTAGAAAATTTTTACACTTCTCCTATGAATATTTTTAATACCACCAATCTGAAAATCTTTTTCTCCTAAATCATAATTCTAAAAATGCCTTCACAACCATAGCAATACCATCCATTTAAATACAAAGATTCAACTCTATTTTTTTGTTCTGGATTATCTTATTCACTTCAAAATAACAAGCATAATATCAACAAATCTTTCCCACATCCAAAATCTCTTAACCATAAAAACTACCCCTTTTTTTTTTTTATTTTACACAGATTGTCACCACTCACGGGCAGGTCCCTTTTCAAGGAGGGGACAATAAAAGTAATAATATGCAATGACTCTATTCTAAAGATATTTTCAGTCTTCTTCCATTAATCTTAGAGACTCCTTTTATGTCTTTCTTCTTAGAAATCTATCTTTTTCCCTTCCTCCATGATTAATCAAAGAATCTGTATTAACAAAGCTGATTTTAAGCAAAAGTTTCATCTAAGCTTTCCTCTTTGTGCGCTTTTTTTCTTAGGGCAGACTCCCTTAATTGAGGCCTTTCAATTTAATTTAAAAATTTCAAATAGTGTTAATATATTGTGCTTCCACTTCTTCCAACTGTGATTCTTCTTTTTCTTCTTTTTTTTTGGTGTTTTCCACGTCCAGCATCCTGGGCTGCTAACTTTAATGTTACAGAGCAATTCAACACCTTTGAAATCTCTTATTTCTTTGGTGGTTCTCCAGTTTCACCAGCATCATTAACAATGGAAGAACCATTCAAACCATTTATTATACCCATTGACATTATTAACCATTAATAAATAATAATAATAATAATAATAATAATAATAATAATAATAATAATAATAATATAATAATAATAAAAAAAATAATAATAATAATAAAAAATAATAATAATAATAAAAATAATAATAATAATAATAATTATAATAATAATAATAAATATTAATAATAAATAATAATAAGTAATATAATAATAATAATAATATAATAATAATAATAATAATAATAATGATAATAATAATAATAATAATAATTACCGCTTTAGTAAATGTAGAAATATACCCTTTGTCTTCTAAGCCTTTCTGTTGAACTCTCACTCTGTATAACCCATCATTTATTGCAAGTTCCTGGAAAATAAAGAATAAAAAATATTAGCAGGTAATCATATCGGACGGACCCACAAAATTAAAAATAAAATAATCTTTTTCAACTAGCTTCAAACAACTTATTACTTAAGATAATTTTGATGGGAATCAGTCCACTCCCTTGTGTGTTTCACTACTGCACTTCCTGACTTAACAGAACGAATAGTGATAACTGACCTTGGGGAAAAAGTGTCATCTTTACTCTCTAAAGTATCTTCCACAACCAATGTTAGCTGTCCATCCAGGAACGTATCATCCTAAAATTATCATAGAAAATAAAAATAAAAGTAACTATAAACTCTAACCCATCTATTTCTTTGCTGCATACACATGCAGAAAACAAAATAAACTACCTATTATTTTATATAGTAAGAGGGATAATAAAAACTCTTCATCTCTCTATTTTTAAAACTTAAAATTGGCCTTAAATGCAAATGCACATTTAATCTGCCAACTTGCAGAATTCAAATTGCAAATAAGAAGCAAGACCATAGGTAATTTAAATACATAGTGTTAACACAGAACATACCTTACATAGTTATTACTTGGCGACTTAAAATGTCTTTTTTATCATATGAGGCTAATGAATTAAAAATTAGAACCTATTCACCGTTTTTAATGCAGCCATTAGCTAATTGTTCTTAATGTAAATGAAGTTAATCAATTGGTCATTTATTATTAAAATATATAGCATATAATTATGCTAAATGACATTTTCATAAATCCTTATTACGTTAGTAGCCTAATGCATGAATATATATTAACTAATTTCCTTCATCTAAAAAGTTCTTTATTTTTTAATAAAGAAGTGGAATCAAGAGTCTCATTTAGCCTATATCTTCTGAGTCAGTTCTTGAATATAAAAATATTAAAAAGTATATTGGGGTTCAGTCTCTAACAAGCTTTAGTGTATAAGACCATTAACTTTCCATTTAAATTTTATTTACATAGCTATAGCACATTTAATTAATCACTTCTTTTTATAATTCTTTATTAAAAAGATTAACTAATGAAGAAGCTAGTTCTATGGTGAGATTTGAAAAGTAGGCCTAATTGATATTCTCCTTTGTGAAAAAGTCTGCAATCTACAAGCTCATGTTGGACTAGTTTACTCTTTACTTGTTTATAGTAGAATTCTGAAGGAGTGTAGTACCAGCATTGCAAACACACTGTATTTGATTTTTAAGCTATCTATAACATTTGTTGAGGTACCAGACAACTGGAAAAGAGCATATGTTGCGCCTATTTATAAGAAAGGTAGTAATGAATATTTGGGAAATTATAGGCCAGTTAGCAGTTATTGCAATGTGGTATAGGTGGAGTGGTATACATGGTTGGATTAAAGTTGTTGTTGTGGAAATAATGAAGAGTGGTGTCCCACATGATTCAGTGCTAGGGCCACTATTGTTCCTCATACATATAAATGATTTAGACCAGGGACTTAAATGTAAGGTTTCTAAGTTTGCAGATGTTTACCACAGTGACTATCTCAGTATGGAATAGTGATTAATATATAAATATTAAAAATGACCTTGATAAACTTCTTGGGTGGGCTGGTAAGTGGCAAATGAATTTTAATAGTAAAAAGTGTAAGGTTCTTCACTTAACTTACTCAAATAAAAGTTTTAACTGCAATATGAATAGGGATTAACTTGAGTCTGTGGACCAATGAAAAGATTTAGGTGTGATTATAAGCAGTAATTTGAAAGTAGCTAATCTGTGTTCGGAAGAAAGGAATAGAGCTAATAAGATGCTAGGTAAAATAAATCAATGTCATTTATAAGAGAAAGGAAGTTATAAGTAAACTATATAATAGCTATGTTAGAGGGCCAGTTTTAGAGTATTGTGCACAACTTTGGGCCCCTTATTTAAGGAAAGACATAGAAATGCTAGAGAGAATCAATATTAAGCAACAAGGATGATTTCTGGGTTTGAGGGTAGGAGCTATGAGGAGAGGCTGAAGGAGTTAGGAATGTTTTCTGTGGAAAGGCGATTTCTCTGAGGGGATGATAAGTCTACAAAACATTTACATCTATTAATATTACAGAGACCAATAAATTTTTTCATAGTTGAAGACCATGGATGGGAGCCAGGCGCACAGTAAGAATAAATTAAGAAGAAGGCATGACATTTTGATGTGAGAAAAGAAAGTCCATCAATTCAGTAATAAGGTTGTTAATATTTGGAATGATTTTTGCCACAGGAAGTTATCGAGTGAAGGAACTCGTTTGCACATTTCAGTAAATGGTGGAAGAATTTTACCAGTAGAAAGTAGATGAAGACTGTATAAAACTACAAACATCTATGTAAAAAAAATGGTATCATTTACAATCATTGAAGTTTTTTTAACCATTTGCCGTATATTTGTTAAGGTTTAATAATTTTCAAAATATATAATAACAATCTGAAAATCCATAACAATTAGGCTTTTTGTTATTAATTATTGATTCATTTTGAATATCTTATTATTTTGATTATTTTTTTTTTTTTTTTTTTTCAGGATTATCAAAGATTCGATTTATTTGCGTGATATATATTTTTAAAAAATAATAAATTTTGCAAGACATTTTTTTATGTTAAGGCCAAAAAAAAATTTGAATACTAAAATATTATTATAATATATATATATATATTATATATATATAATAGTATAATTATATATATAATATATATATATATATATATAAACATTTTTAAATAAATAATTAATATATATTATATTATATATATACAGTATATATATAAAATAATAGTTAAGCCATATAGGTTAGGTCTAATTTTATCACAATGATTATCCATATAGGTTAGGTCCTAGTTCAGGTTATGAATAAGATTTATTATATTAGGCTATACACATTTAATATGTGTATCACTTAACAAAAACTTATCATAACCTAACTAGCAAGGTCTAAAATGAGGCATAACATATATGGATCATTGATGCTATTGGCTTATATTTAACATAGATGAATCTATATTTAATATTTTATAATATATATATATATATATATATATATATATATATATTATATATATTATATATATATATATATATATATATATTTTTTTTTTTATTTCATATATTAAAATTTTTTTAAAAAACTTTAATTTTTTATTTATTTATTTACGTATAGCTATATATATTTATCTATAAAATCGAATCATTGATAATTATAAAAAATTATAGATTAAAAAAAATATATTGATGAAATCAATATATCAATAATCAAAAAAATATATCAATAATGTTATCCCTATAAAAATGAGAAAATTAACCAGTAAAAAATTTTTGAGCCTTATTTTTTTATTTTTTTTCTTGAAAATATGAAAATAAAATGTACGCAAATCTATTAAAAAAAAAAACTTCAAATAATGATAATATTTCTTTACATTAAGGTTTGTGGTTTTAAGTCTTTGTCTACTTTGGACTGGTAAATTCTCCATAATTACCCAACATTTAAGAAAGGATTGGATAAGTATATGGATGGTTTGGGTATCATATATTATATTCTGACTAAGCCAAATTGGAAGATTTTTAATTACAGTAGTCATTAAGGTTAAACTGCATATTAGAACTATAACATAGTTATTCAAGTGTGTAGTGTGGTTAGCATGTACTTTAGCTATAATTTTTTCTTTCGTTGTAGATTTTAAGTAGGCCTATACAATGTAAGTGTAATAATCGAGTTTAACAGAATCTGACAAAACATCAATAATTTTTTCAGATAATCGTTTTTTTTATATCTCTTTCCTCCCCATGTAAAAGTACTAAAACAGTGGTGCCAAACCTCTCTCATATATATAAAAATATTCAATCTACCAAAAAAAAAATAATAATTCGTTTTAGGACCATTAAGTTAGGTTATGATAAGTTTTGTTAATTATACATAGTAAATGTTTCTACTTTACCAAACTCATCATAACCATACTGATTTTTTTTTGCATGTAAAATTTAATTTTTTATTAACATTTGGCAACGTTGCTTCTAGGAATTTCAAAACATGATCGATTTTTTAAAAAATATCAATTTTTTTTTTATAGAATCTGTTGAACTCAATAATTATCCAAAATACATCATGGAAATATTTAAATGCCTTGACAATAAGAAAAATGAAATTAGAGTTTACTTGATAGCAATAAGATATTTGCATAAGGAAATTGTAAATATTAAACCAATTTAATACTTTTAGCAAATAATTAGACCTAATATTTTTTTTTAAATCATCTTTGGGCCTTAATTTTTATTAATTCACAGTTTAATAACTGGGATTATGTGACTTTTGCTTTAATATTTATGCATTCATAACAATGACTAGACAATAGAGAATCAGACACCTGATTTTGATCAATCGGAAGAAAAACTAGTATTATAAACAAAGGGTCCGTGTAGCCAGCTAAAAATTTTGGAAAACACTAGATTTGAAGCTAAACAACACTAATACCAAAGTTTACCCTATAATAACTTTACTAATACGATTAAAACTTATTCTTTGCACCTGAAATGGCACCTAAAGATCTGCCACATCTAAAAATAACAATTATTTTATATCTATAAAATAATGATCAGAATCAACGGGACTCTTCAATAAAATGAAATCACCAGCAATACATAAAACTCTTATATACTCCACAATTTACCAAATCTTCATTGACCTGTTTTTCTTTAAATTTTCTTCGTTTTATGTCAGTTATGATCGATTTCGAATCAAACCTTTTTTGGTTTTGAAAAATAAAAAATTGTGATATTTTTTTTTGTACATTCCATATTGTTCAAATAAGTTCCAGTAACAATTCTGACGATACCAACGACGTACATATGTTATAATATTTTATTTGTATATGAAATTAGTTTTCCCATTATTGAGGGACCAAAATTTTCAAAAAAATTCTAGGGAAATTTTTGAAAAATATTTTTTTGAAGTATATTACAAAGGGGCAACGTTTAAATGAGAAAGTTAACGTCGTTATTTCTTAATCGTTAACAAAAAAAAATTAACGCGTAATCATTAAAGCGTTTATGGGTAAAGAATGTAGCGAAGTTAACGTTAATCGTTAACGTTACCCGTCTTCAAAATATTTTTTGCAGTTATCACCACCACTCACGGGCAGAGCCCTATTTCAAGGAGGGTATTTGCACGCCAAAATTTCATCCGCTAGCGCAAATTACGCAGATGAACATAGCGCAGGCTTTAAAGTGAGGGAGATTAAAAAAAATTCCCCCAAGCAAAAAAAGGGGAAAAAAAAACACAGAAGATGGAAGAGAGTTCCCCACTGAACAGTGGTGGAAGGAAAAAAGGAAATACCGCGGAAGCAACTAGCCTGGAGTTACCAATATCTACACAAAACGCCGTCGCGCCAGATACAGACCCCTTGCGCTAACTAGGGCGTCCGTAAAGGTGGTGGTTACGCGAAGTGGTAAAGTTCCCTCGAAACGCTGCGCCTGCGATACCTATAGAAGAGAGATAAGGCACCAACATCGCGCCACAAAGATAGAGGTTCAAGTGAACTGGAAAGTACATAGCGTTTATAAGCCTTTTTTTGGCTTTTGACTCGACGCCTGTCCAAAAGCCCGGTAAACCAGAGCCCCCCCAGAATATGAGAACGTACTCTATACCAGGCCGGATGAGACCCTTGTATAGCTGTGGTGAA
>JABUQX010044247.1:0-32827 GCA_015478945.1 Trachelipus rathkii | reverse complement strand
AAAAAAACAAAAAAATATCAAAACTTGAACCATTTGATATAAAAGAAAGGTCCTATTTATTATATATATATATTATATATAGTATTATATTGATATATTATATATATATAATATTATATATATATATTATATATATATATATTATATATATATTTATAGAATATGTATATTATTCATTTTATATATGATAATCCATAGAGTTTATATTTATACATATATATTAAGATCAATTTATCACATTTTCCTGATGTGGGGTAGAAACAGAATAAAATGTATGAATGATTTTATGCTTACGAACAATATGGTGAAGCAAACTTAACCTTTGAAAGTCTTCCTACTTTGTTTATATTAAAGATAATTCTAGTAAAAAAAATGATTAATTATTGTATAATAAAATTTGCTCACATCTTGCAAAGTTTAATCACATATTAGAAGCAAGAAGACTTCAAACAACTAACTAAATAAGTAGGGGTTAAAATAAAAAAGATTATACAACAGTTAAGAAACGGGAAAAGAGGTAAAATGATACACCAATCTTTTTTAAAACTTTTAAAGTTTGACAGCGATCGTAGAGTTTGAATTTAAACATTGTTGGTAATTATCAAATAACCGAGTTTTGCATTTGGTATTCAATTAGATAATAGATTTGCATCTATTTAAAAGAATGTATCAGTGTTTTTGAAAACACATGCACCATCGCATTCATACACATACTACAAAACATAACACACACACCTACACAACACCTTGCACACACACCAACACAACACGGCACGCAACGCATCCGTAGATGTTCCAATTCTTCACATTTAATATATTATATATATATATAATATTGTATTATATATATATATATATATAATATATAGAGTTCTAAATAATTCTTTAACGTGTAGTAGACTATGTACTATCATTTAGCTTCTAACTTACTGAAATTACTAACCTTTGATTCAGATGGAGTCTACTGAATCTTTAGTCAACGAATCGATCCTTCCTTGAAGCTTATTTAATGCATTGAATTAACATTATATTATTCTATGATAATGAAAAATGAAACTTCATTAAAATCTTAATGTGAACTATAATTTACCATAACGTATAGTTTTGCAAGAGAAATAAAATGGCCTTTTTAGTGTTTGAAGTGAAGGTAGGGGGAAAAGTAATTTTTTCGGGTTATAATTTCAATAAGGAAAAAGCGTTTTAATAAGGGAGGATGCTGCGCATAATTAAGAAATATTTGTAATTTAAATAATATTTAAAAAAAAGGACTTGAAAATTACATTTATTGTATGGAAGGTAATTAACAGTTTTTAAAAAGAAAGAGGAGTAAATATTTAATCAATAAGAAAAATTGTATAAGTACGACATTTCGTTACATTGAATGGCAGCAACGTGAGGCGAAGTAAATTTTATTTAATGGAAATAAAATAAAACAATTTAAACAGTTGCTTTAAGTGAATTTGGCATATGTGTGCGTTTATCTGCAATAATTTAAAAAAATGTGGAGAAAGGATCAAGGTTGAAAGTTAATGCATGTGACAAATGACATTAGATGCAGTATAAACTTTTTTAAGACTATAAATTTTGCATGATAATGTAAAAAAAAAAAAAAAAACAAAAAAAAAAAAAAATTGTCACTGAAGCTGCAAAATATGGCAGAACTATATTGAATTTAAGATATATTGCAACTATGTAGGGATTAAGACAAGGTTGATTTACTCCTACGAGCCGTAAAATCTGATAAGAAGAAGGGGAATATGCCATGGCGTTGGAAAAAAATGGGTCAAATTCGCACATTTGGGAGACAGTAATTTCTTTTATTATAATATATTTGCTTATGTGGATTTAGAGAATTATAACATCTCGAATAAAAGTTTTGTGTAAAGCAGCTGAAAAATAAGCAATGTGCACAATAATAGATTTTAATATTGTCTTCGTGAGGAATATTATATACTCTTAATAATAACGTTAACTCCAAACAAACCATATATTATTTCCTAATATAAAGCTACGATTTATTACCTATGATACGAATCGTAACTTACTTAATTAATCTTATATATAACGTAGTACTTACCTATTCGTTTATTATATTTATATATATTATATAATATATATTACTCTAACCAAAGTTAATACCTATAATATTTATTGAATAAATAGTATTTTCTTATATATTATAGTTATATATTATATATACTTTAAATATTTTATTTTTTATTGATTATAATAATATAAATGTATCTAATATATTATTAAAAAATTCTTAAAATTAATATTAGATTGCTTAGTATACAATATATAAATTAGGATAAGTCTGTTTATAAATATTATTTTCTTATATTAATTTTATTATATAATATATTATATATATTATATATATATTTATATATTATTAATATATATAGTATATATTATATTATCTTATATATATATAATATATAGTTATATATATATAATATATTATTTATATTATTATAATTATATATTATATATTATAATAAATTTTATTGAATATGACTGGGACAACAATTTTACAAATAGTTTAAAGATAAGGCTCATTTTATGTATTATTTGGTAGAGATGAATATTGGTGATTAATAAAACTTTGAAATTAATTGGAATTTTACGTATCGTTATAAATTTGTATACTATCTCCATAAAGGTGATAAATAAATACGTACAAAGGAATAAGAATATATCAGTATTGCAGTAGCATTGGGTTAATCTACTAGGTGGTTATAATATTGACTTATATATTTAATACATATAATGAAGGTATTTATTCACTGTATGCAGTATTCAGATTGAGATAGTGGAAACATATATCTCTTTTGTAATGCATAAGAATAGTAAAATTAAAACGTGGTATTAGGACCATATAAATTATCAAGTAACGTGGTTTTGCCTCGTTCCAAAATAAATATATATTGTGAATAATATTGAGTGTGTGGTGTGTGTATAGTGTAGCATAGGGTAGGTACGAATTACATGCTAGGAATCGTGATGTGGTTGTAGTGTTTTGCTCTCGTAGCTCAGAAATATATTATGTTGACCATATGATCATACCCTAATTGTTGTGTAGCTAACACAGATATAGATGTGCGTCAAGCTTGATGCAGTTTTGTTAATGTTTTTATGCAGGTTTGCCGCTATGTTTCATTGATCGAATCAATACTGTAGTTCTTTCTCTAATAATAGACTATAAAGGTTTAAATATAAGAAAGAACTGTGTGCGTGGTATATACTCAGATTATACTAAGTCTGTTTTTCTGAATAAGATTTCATATCCCACGTCATAATTTAAAATCATATAAGTTCTAATCTAAATATCTTATCGCAAAGTTGATGAGAATCGGTGTAACATGTGCGTATATATTTTTGATAATAAAATAGATGCGCTATAGATTAAGTGATTGGATCATGATCATGTTATTTTCTAGGGCAGATAAATGTTATAGGGTTATCTGTTGAGAAGATTTATATCATATATTAATGTGTTCTAGATTTATAATAGTCATTCGGGATTAGAAGTCATTCAGTTTCTCCATATGTATGATTGATTACAACTATGTAATACAGACTAATTATATAAAAATCGTACTTCTAATAACTCAAACATTCTACAACACTAGTTCAATTAAAACTTTCCAAAATTTTAATTAATCACTAAGGAATCATAAACGAACATCATCAGCTTCGTCTCCTGAATCATACCAATAACAAATCCGAGTTCAACCGTAATAGATTCTCTGATAAATGAACTGCATCTTCTTGATAAAATGTTGAATGTAATACAAGGTAGAATATTGGTAATAGATTTTTATGCATTTTCTCATGAATAAATTTTTCTCAACTCGTCTTCTTTGCTGTTAATACTTCCATCAGCTCTCTCTCCTGGCTTATGCTTCTCACCAAACCGCTACGATCCATATGTCTTACAAAACGATACGATCAATTATCAACTTTCTCAAATAAATAGTCAATTACATATGCAATTTTACAAATCCATATCATATATATAATATATTTTCGCATTCAATGAACTTATAGATCCTCCACCAACATATCTATCCGAACTTTATTGTCTCCAATTTCAGACTCGCCGGATATCATTAATCTCTGACGAACTTTAACACAAATAACAACACTCACACTGAGTAACACCTATTATCTCTATACTTGATTCTCCTATAATCACCATAAGTTAGATAACTTATCAAATATGTTATAGTATAGTTCTCAACCTATCATTAGACATTATTTCCCCTACATATCATATACTTGTATAATGAAGTTAATATTCATATTAAATACAAGGAGATACATCATACCCTTTAACACCCACACTTTTACTCAGTTATTGAAGTGTTGTTTCATTGTTATTATCGTATATAGTTACCTATTCCTTTCACAATTATGTATTTTACTCCGACGTTTTATAATAAATTGAAAATAAATCACTTACTCTACTTCACATTATTTTACCCCTTACTCCTCAAAGAATTCATATCTCTTCTCTTGATACCCAATTTTCAATCTCCATTTTTTAAACAATTTCATCAAATACAACTAGGTATAAAGTAATTCGAGTGCGCTACTCTACCTATATTATTATTATACTAGCTAATATATTTATGGACTCATCGAATTCTACATATTCTCCTCATCCTTTGTTACTATTAATTCCTTCTTAGGTTTTGTATTAATGTTGAGTATATTAATTTTCTTGCGCTTACCCATTCACCATACAACCCCACCTGACTTCTTAATACATATCAAAATATAACATACCCAACATTAAATTTACTATTGAACGTTTTATAAACAAAGTCATACTCAGCTGCTGTCCTTGTGTGTGCTCGTGCTTGCACTCTAATTTTTGGACCCCTAACCGAATTACTAATCTTTACAATTCTCTCATGCGAATTACGACTCACTCTAGAAATCCGCCAATAAAGTGGTACTTAAACTCTAAGGCTACACACATATGTGTTTTTCTTTCACAACCTATAAACACAAACTCGGTATATCTTATATTACTCTTCTATTATCTTAGAGCTCTCATATCTGCTCCCTTTTCCTCAATCAGAAATTATCTTTCTCTTTACTACTATTCCTTAACTCTCTACACAACACATCATTAATGCTGTATACGCCGTGCTAAGAACAACTTTATTACAGCAACTCAATGATCATTTTTTTACCTTACCTCCATTTAATTCACGATTTACAGTATGTTTAATAAAAACATCCTCTAATATTTAATGACATTTCTCTCAATTCTATTCACTTTAAAAATTCTAAACATCAACTAATCAATCAATAACTTCCTACCTACAATCGTTTATGCTTCTTTGTTTCATATTGTAATATCATTATCATCTCGGGTATATACTATTGAACTTCACTAAGTTACTAATTTATCTCCTAAACGAACTAAGTCTTCAGTTACTTCAGTCCGCGGAGTGCGAGCAACCATTTTTAATGATCATCTGTCTTGATCTACATGACTTCATTAGCTATTTAAGCATAAATTGATAACATTATAAATTAATCACTGACGCAACGTTTTCCTATACATTTTGAATTAATAATAAACGGACACAATAATATTTATATAATACTCTCGCGCAATTTACTGAATCAATATAATATTCGCTCTATTTCTAACTTTATATTAATTGAATCTCATAAGCGATAACCTTTTTTTATTAATTATTCGTAAACCAAATACTTTCTGAATATTTGATATATTATAATATTATATCTCAATGTGTGCATATATGGTGATATTGTTTTACAACTATCCTGAAAGAAGACCAATCGGCGAGATAACAACATCTATGTAAATTATATCCTAGATAATTTATATCTTATATGATTATATATGTATATTCGAAATTTCACTCAATTTCTTCATCTATCTTCTCTATAATATAATCTTCCACGCCAATTCAATATCTTCAAATACACGCAACTTAAAACCTTCATCTGTTCTTAATATTCATTGTATTTCCTATTTCCAGGAATCTTTCTCGTAATATAATAATGTGTCTATATTATATGATATATATTTTATATTATATATTATTATTTATATTATATTAATTATATATATTATATTAATATATTATTATATAATATTATAATATATATATATATATATATATATATATTATATATATATATAGTATATATATATATATACTGTAAAGCGAGAATAACAATAATAATTATAAAATAAATCGATTAAAAATATAGATTAATAATAATAATATTAATAATAATAATAATTAATTATATAATATATAATATTAATTATAATAATAATATGATATATAATAAATAATATAATAATATGAATAATAATAATAATTTTAATAAAATAATATATAAATTAATTAAAATACATAATAATATAATAATAATGATTAATAATAATAATAATGAAATAATAATATAATAATCTAAATAATAATAATATAATATAATAATTTATTAAATATCATATAATAATTTTAATCATATTATAATAATATATAATACAAGATGCTTGATAATAATACTCCATTGACGTCTTGAATTTATAATAATACTCCTAATTAAGTATATAAATATGCTCGACTTTGTACTCTAGTTTATTCTGACATTTATGGCTTTCTTCACACCACAAACTCCTATGCGTTCATTCTCTCATTTATCATTATCTTCTTACACACCTACACACTACTAACCTGTGTCACATTTTTGAACACTTTTGTGATACCCTTAATGATCTATACTTCTAATTCCAGATAATAAATGGGAACTTCTCTATGTAATTAACAACTCACGTTCATTACTAATAATGCAACCCTAGCGCACTCAGACTTAGTCCTTTCACCATATTCCCGTAATTTACACATTCAGTCTACCTTTTACCTTCCATTAACAACTTTCTACTATCATTCTTGGCATTTACATCCGTTCCTTTTATCCAACATAATATCCTAATATTTTAACTCAGACACTGTGTTCCTACCATCTATCTAACATGACTTCACACTTGCGGACTATCCTCATACTACTACAATTAAACGCTTGAACTTTGCTATACATTAATTTCTAAACACATCCTTATTGCACACCTTGCAAATCACCCAACATATAATACTCTCTCCAAACACTCATCAGATATCACCCAAACAATACAAATAAATTCAGATACAAAAAGATTGGCACCCGTCACTCTTTCCATTCTCCATCATTCTAACACCTTCCCCGCCACCCCACCTCTAAATTCTTTCATAATCCCATCTATATACAAATTAATAGCTGAGAGGATCATATAAGCCTCATGTAAAGTAGTGCATAATTATATCTTAACACAATTATTTTGACCTTTTATTATCTTTCAATCACTATTCCCTCTGTCTCTTATCTCTATCTCTACTCTCTTGTGTCTCTCATCTTCTCTCTCTCTCTTCTTCTTCCTCTCTTCTCTCTCCTCTCTCTTATTCTCATCTCTCTCTCTCTTCCTCTCTCTCTCTCTCTCTATATTCATATATATATCTCTTTATTATATATCCGTGACTTGGTAGTTTATATTTTAATATAAATATCCTATTATTAGTTAATAATAATGATCTATTTATCTAATATATATATATATATTATATATATTTATATATATAATATATATATTATTATATCATAATATATATTATATATATCTTATATAATATGAACATGATAGCTATAAATTCTTAACAATATGTAAACTTTATAAATAGAAAAGAATAAATAATATTATATATATATATATATCATATATATATTATATATTAATATATTACTAATATTATATATATATAAATGTTACTTAATATATAATATATAAATGTTATTATTATCTTATATATAGTATATATATATATAGTATGTATATATATATTTATATATTATATATTATTATTAATCATATATTATATATATATTATATATTTTAAGTATTGATTTTGAAACACAATTCTCATGTTTTTTATTGCATAATTATGCGGACTATTATATATTTATTTTTATTTAATATAATATATAATATTATATTATTATATATATAATATATATTTAATATATATATATTATATATTTAGTTATATATATTATTAATATATTATATATATATATATATATATTATATATATATTATTTATATTATTATTATATATATTTATATTATCATATATATAGTATATATATATATTAATATATATATATATTATATATATATATATATATATATATATTATTATATATATATATAATATAATGATGTATGATATTATATATTATATATATTTATATATATATTATTACTATAAATTAATATAATATATATATATATAAATATCTATAGTATAACGTGTATATATTTATATATATATCTCCTCTCTCTCCTAAAGATACTACCTTTTTTTTCTTTTATATATTCTTTCTTATATCTTCTGTAAATCCTCACATTTCCTATATCCTATCTATGTACGCATATTATCCTACTAATATGTAGCGTGTGTAAGAGTATATGAGTAATTGCTATACCCTTGTTACTTCAAGAGTAATAATACACCCGACTCCATTGGTATAGGTATATTTCACACTCATGTCATACAATTTTATCATAGTTTTATAATATTGATTATAAGCTAGCTCCTCTACATATTTCATATAGATCATGTATATATTATATAAGGTGTAATAAACGGTTGTTAATGCATAAATTACCGGTTTTCATATATAATCTCCGTCCTATACAATAGTATATTATACACTACGGGTATAGGTGATATTTTTTTAATTATCTACTTGTCATTTATTTGATGCTGATTTCTTATTATATATATATAATAACTATTATAAAATATATAATAAATAATTATAAAATAGTAGAAAATATTTTATTATTATAATTTATTTTTTAGATTACTATATCTATAGTGTGTAAGTATGTTTATAAGTAATTTAATTAATTTATATATATTATATATTTTATATATATGTATATTATATTATAATTTATATATATATTTATAATATATATATATTTATTATATCTATTAATTTAATTATTATTATATTATTAATTATATATTTATAATTATTATATATAATATTATTTATATTTATTATTTTAATTATCGTTATTATGTATAGTAATATATATTACTATATTAGGTGGTATGTTCTTGACCAGTTATCTCCTGATCTCATGTTATGAGTTTGGCAATTTTAATTATATTAGAATATGTATTATTAATATTGGCATTTTTTGATCTTTAAACCATTAACATTACACTGTAGTATTATTATCATTATTACTTCTAATATTACAAATGCAATTATAACATACTATCACACACACACACATGACACACACACACAGATATATTCTATTTTATTATTAATTATTTAATTTTTAGTAGTATAGTTATTATAGTTAGTTTAGTTAGTAGTAGTTAAGTATAGAGCTCATTCATTTTCACTATATAGATATTGTTAGTATATATTTTTATATATTGTCTGGATACTATATCGAGGTGGATCTACCCCCGTCATTATTGGTATGGGTTTAGTCTTAGTTTTATTCACAATTATATGTACTCTAGCTCAATTATTAGTACTGCACTTACTCCTGACCTCGTATAGCATACTTAGTCCGCTAGCGCTTCTCATTGCAGTCTTATTCAGACTCCATCAATCCATCTCGTGCATTTATATCGACATATATGTATCGGTGGCTCTTCTCTCGCACGATCTCCTCACTCGCTTATAAATGTGCGACTCACAAAAGGATTTTAATATTTATATTACTAATTAATTTTTTTTATATCCTATACATATAAAATATATTTATATTTTTATGTAATGATATTTATATGTAAAATTTAGTGAATGAATATTATACTTAATTATCTCAAGATTTTCACTTCTACTCTCATTGTCGTCTTCATAATTCATATGATCCTATATTTTCTCATATTTCGTGATAGGTGTCTCAAAATTTAAAGTCGTAAGGCTGACTCTTTGTCCTCAAATATAGATCCCACAATTGCTATAATTATATCTCGCTCTTAAGTCTCGATCAGAACTAGTGAGAGGTTATATTTTATATTTACTTATGCAGATCTCTGTATGCAAGCATAGATCACGTCTCCTTATGAGACATGTATGTGAAAAGATTGTCCATTGTACGATAGTGATCGATTCGGTGGTGTTTCACTTCAGTCGAGATATGCTAATTTAAGGTCGTCACCTAATCATTCTGACCTTCCTTTCTGAGTAATTATTGTTTTGGTTACCACCTTGTCCACATAAAATGGTCTATTTCGTCAAGTCTTTAGATTTAGAATCCTGAAGCCTTCTCGACTCCTGCTCAGAGTCAATCTTATTGCTAGTATCTGCTTTGGTAGTATTATTATATATACTCATATTTATATATAATTTTTTATATATAGATATATTTTGGGGTATTTTTCATTTTATTATATTTAGAGATGTCTACAAGAAAAACAGCATATATATCTTCATAATTTTATCTTATTTGTGTAAAATTTTACTTTATAGGATTAAATTATTATATATTTTATATTATTATATAATTTTAATATATAGTTTATTCTTTATATATCTTAAATATTTATTATATATATTATATATAATATATTATATATATATATATATATAATAAATATAATATATTTTTTTATTTATTTGTATTATGTAGTAGTACCTTAGATTCAAATATACTATTTAATTAATATTGTTATCATTTGCTAGTGTTATTGGTAGCTAGTTTTATTTATTTTTCATATTTCATTATATATGTTTAACTAGATTACTTTATATATTAGTGTTTTCATTTAGTATATAGTCGTTATATATGAGTTTATATCTGGTGAATTATTTGATCATACCGTTATTCTATCTCTCTCTCTTTTACTCTCTTATTCAGTGTTACTAGTCTCTCTCTTCTCCTCTCTATACTATTCTATATCATTCTCTCTATCTTCTTCTTATCCTCTATCTTATATATTCTATTCTATCTATTCTCTATTACTCTACTTTCTCTCCTATTAACTATATATACTATTCTCTCTATCTCTTCTTACTTACTATAACTTTCCTTCTCTCTCTCTCTCTCTCTTCACTATCTTTTCGTTATATTTCTCTATATCCTCTCTATATCTTACTATCCTATCTATATCTCTCTCTCAAACTTACTAGTGAGTGTATTAATACTTAGTATTTTCTCTCCTACTGTTATAGTATATATATAAGTATATAGGTAGATAAGATGGTTTATATGTGTTATATATATATGATAAATTTTATGTTATATAATAATATATATAAATATCTTATAAATATATCTTCGCATATATATATATTATATTTCTTTATATATATATATATATATATATATATTGTATCTTAGTATATTTTGGAAATTTGTAGCCAAATTTTTGTTGATAATTCCAATGCTGTTAGATAAACCCATTGATTTTTGACTTATATGTTTTTTATTTTAGAATATACTTTTTATTTATATATTATTCGCTAGTAGGTCTTTATATGGTAGTATTCTATATATATAGTATCTCTTCTGAGATCAGAGGTACTACTACCTCAGCACTCACAATATATGAGTAGGATAAATAGGTAGTCTAATAATAATATACTACTGATTAAGGTTTTTGATAATATATATATATATTATATTAATATATAAAATAGTTTAACTCATACGATGACGAATTATAATTCAGTCATCACATAAGACTCATATCTATATATTATTTCAGCACAATATATTTAATATATGTTAAATGCTTATATATTTAAATCTCAAGTACTATAAAGTTAATGTCAAATCTATAAATATTCCATCTCAAGAAATCCATGTTGTTTAGAGACTTAATTTATTTCATAAATCCTATTAGTCTTCTTTCTACCGTAGATCTCGATTTTGTTAAATATAGGGGCCTATTATAGGTTGTTTAACCCAATTATATTCTCAGAATTTTATAGATATATAATTTAGTATATATATAGTTTATGGATGACACTGCTCACTATTATATATATTAAACTTATCCTCTAAAGTATATATTAATTATTAGCTTTAACTCTCATTTATAGTACTCACAATCTTATAGCTCATTACTTAATTTTTTATATAAATTACTTATATCATCCTCAGTAGAACTCCTCAATGCACCTAACATATAATGTTCTGGCACTTTAATTACTCGGTGCTAATTGGGGGGCTATTGCTTACGTATATTATCTTCGTAATAACTACTCTATGGGTAAATGTAATCCTGTGCGTTGACTCGTAGTAGGGGATTGCTTCTCTAAGGTAACCGCTGAAAAGGTTATAGGGGTGACTCTATACTGTATATCTCGTCCGATGTGTGATATATATATATATTTGTTATATCATTATGTAGCAGGTATTTTCTCATTCGGTGTACGGAATAAATATTCTTTTTTCTCCTTCAAATGGCAACTCTCGCCTCACCGTGAAAAGAAGATTATTAGTAACGAGGATATTCATAGTGATAGAGAGACATATGTGCTATATATATATCGGGCATGGATAAATACCTTTTCTAGTATCATATTATATCTCTCTATATCACTATTAACTATATATTTATTCTATACTGTTTTATAAAATCTTTTTGCGGTTACACAAGTACTTCTGATTTAATTTCTCTACCCCTGTCTGTCCTAAAATAAAACAGATAACCAATCATTATATCTCATAGTGATAGGCTAGGCTCAGCATAGCCATCTCTCAGTGTCTCATAAATCGATTTAGTGCGACTGGTTAGTTATCAATTCTGCCTATGGTATATGGTACTCCTCTCTAGCTAGAGGTATTAGATATATTAGGATATAGTTCAATTATAGTTGACATACAATGCTCTCTCGACATAAACATCTAACTATAGTTATACTACATCTCATATATAAGTAAAAATTTAGTATTTCTTATTATACCAATAATTAATTTAAAAGTGTAATTATATTTTCATTTTTTAAAAGTGTGCGGAAAAATGAGCCAAGGGTAAGAAGTCATGCCCTTTTTTTGAACTCTCGCCCCTGTGCTATAGTCTCGCGCTCATCTCGACTGGCGACTCTCTGCTTATGCTCGTGCATGACGTCTCCTCACTCTCGGAGAATAGTCCAGATCTCGCGTTCTTGCGATCGCTTTCGTGTTACTATGCTCATCTAATTCTACCTGGACGATTCTTGAGCGCTAAGAGCGGCAAAGTGTTCTCCTCCACTCTGAATCTCTATTTACTCCTCTCAGGTATTATACTATTTACCCATATATGCAATATCTTTATACCTTGATGATCTACACTATGATCTAGTATGTTATGCCATGGGATATTCTCATGATAGTATTCTTATCATATATATATATGAACGCCAGGAAGGCTAGTTAGAGCCGTAGTAATGCATTTTCACTTCCCCTATTGTTTTGAGGTGAAGTGTAGTTATCTGAATGGTGACGTACCTGTCTCCTTGTGTATATTTATAACTCTTATCTCTATATGTTATACCTTAGTCTATTAACACTTATATAATACTCGTCTTTTCTTAAGTTAGCTATTGGTAAGAGAGTATATTTATAGTTACAAACCTAGTTATCCTCCGAAAATAATAAATAAATGAGTAGCCGTTCTTAGTAGTCCTTCAAACTACGTACTCTATATATTATATATATATATATATATATTAGCTTAGTTAACTTTCACTATTGTATTCTATATTCTAACCTTTGAATACTCTTATATAAATATATTTATATAGTCTTAACTACTCTATATTTACCTCATGTAATAATATCTGGAAGTTCAATTCCTTCTTTCAGATCATCTAGTATGGCTATTCGCTATTTGCTATATGAGGTATTCAATACTTAGGTGACAGTACTTTCCTATACTATAGTATCTAATCTGATTATTATGGTCTTTCTTGCGTTTAAGGGTACTTATATATAGTGTGCTTCGTGAGTCTTGGTTTATAGGTTGGCTTATATTGAACTAATCCTCATAAAGCTATTTGAATTCGGGGTTTTTATTTACTTCTATGGCATGCGATTCGCCTAATCTTCTCTCGAAGCTCCTATTCTCTTAGTAGGTTTTCCTCCTATTCTCTCTATTGTACTTACTCATGTGTCTATAGTAATTATATAATATTTCTTCCATCGATATGCTTCCATTCTAATCAGCTACTAGTATTAATGTTGAGTACGTTCCTCTTTTTCTTCCTTTATATCTTATTAGATTGATTAGGTTATAGTTCTCCTCATAGGTTCTGTTATTATTATTATCTCCAATCTTTATATATATAGTACTTATATATTCCTACTTTATTTCATCATATATAACTCGATCTACTCATGACTATGATACTTATTATTACTATAGTACTCTGGTATTCTCACTTTACGTGACCTGAATTGTATATATCTAACTTTCCATTCTTACTACTTATTTCAAATTTGCTCGTACCTTACTTTTATATGTACATCTAGAGTCAGTGCCTCTTGTCTATCTGCTGTTCTAGTATATCTTATTACTTTGTACGTATATCTAGTGGATGGTGGATATTTATCTTCTCACCTCGGTTTTAGTCACCGCAATCTATGTTATAAGTATTCAACTCGAGTTATAATAACTCTAACTTCTTATTATATATATCTCTACTCTCCTATATATAACTATATTTAAACCTCTCCAACTTTCCTATTTTGTGTATTCTACGGCTATATATATATATATATATATATATATATATATATACTATATATCTAAATGCTAATATAGTATATATAGTATAATATATAGCTATAATATATAGAATATATAATATAACATTCTTAATTATATATTTAAACTAATAAACATATATATAATTGTCTTTGTGTGGAAGCCTCATATTACAAATGACTTGCTTAGTGTTAGGGCCTCCAAATGAAGCTGGGTGTTTGCTGTTCAGGTGTGCTATAGGGTAGGATAGATTTATATTTTACTCTCTTTTATTTATAGTATATATATATATATATATAACAGCTCTGAATAGTTAGCTACTATAGTTATATAAGGGCCTTATATAACTCCGGGCAATTAATATCTATATATAAGTTACCGGAAAGGTTCATATATATTTGTGAGTATATATATAATATATGAGGTACTTCGGTCTCAGATCATCTTTATTATATATATGTGAAAGATATAAGGAGTGTATGGTGATTCTATAAGTACGAATTAGAGTATATATCTGAATATAAACTGTCTCTCCGTTCTTTCAATACTCCCTTTGACCATCTATCTCTGTCGACATGATGAGTGTCTGTGGCGCTTAACTATATCTTACTATTCTATACGGTTTATCATTACAGGTGGTGACAAGTGCTCGGTATAGTAGTTGATTGACTAATGAATATTATCGACAAATTTCCTCAACCACCCTTGCGTATCTAGTTCTTACTCAGTATCACTAAATAGTGAGGTGAATAATATGCCTTTGTCATAATCTCGCTTATTATATGAGTGATAGTTGCTGTGAGTAATATTGTAAAACCTCAGATCTGTTCTAGTCAGTAATGGTGTTCCGTCTTTCTTTCTCTCAGTGACTATTCTGTTCTGTATAGGAACTCCTTGCCTTCTATTATTTTCACCGCAATTTTATCTCAATCATATATATAGTATAAATTTATTCTCCCTTCTTTAAAGGCCCGACGTATCTGCTGATTATATCCTCTCGGTAGAGAGTTTTGCTCTCGTGTGAGAATTTAATGATTGGGAATATAGTTAGTGGTATTTTCTAATGTATTTATCTATCTGTACCCCCTCTCTTGATAAAGTGGCCGAGCCCTTAGTGATGATTAGTGCGGTATTTGTGTACTGTAAAATATATATATATATTATTATATATTATTATATATTAATATATTATATTATATATATATTATTATATATACTATATTATATTATTATTATATTATATTTATTATTATATATATAATATATTATTATTGATTATTATATATTATATATATTATATATATGTATATTATTATTATATATATATATATA
Organism: Trachelipus rathkii; assembly: GCA_015478945.1. Lineage (NCBI taxonomy): Eukaryota > Metazoa > Arthropoda > Malacostraca > Isopoda > Trachelipodidae > Trachelipus > Trachelipus rathkii. The sequence continues at coordinate 16,670 of JABUQX010044247.1, read as the reverse complement.
TATTTATATTATTTTATATATTAATATAATATTTTATATATAATATATATATATATATATATATATATATATTATATATATTAATATATTATATAATACTATATATATTAATTATTAATATATATATATAATATAATATTATATATATATAATATAATATATTATATATTATATATAATATTAATATATATATATATATATATATATATATTTATAATATATAGATATACTTATATATATATATATAATATATAATATAATATAATATTATATTTGATAAGTATCGTCATTAGAAGCGAGTTCGGCTTGGAGCACTGATTGAAATCGGTGTCAAGTATAATGGATTTATATATAAATGGTATTTACATATATATATATATATATTATATATACTATATAATATTATTATATATTATTATATTATAATATTACTATATATTATAATATATAATATATATACTTATATATATTATATTATCATATATATTTATATATTATATGATATATATTATTTACTTATTATTATATATATATTATTAATAAATAATAATTAATATAATATATATATTGTATATATTATAATATATATATATATGTTAATATTAATATAAATTTTAATTTTTTTATAAATAATTAATATATATTATATATATATTATATTATATATACTTAGTATATTAATATTATATATATATATATTATATATATATATATATATATTAATAATATATATATATATATTATATTATTATATAATATATATATATATATATTTTATATTATATATATATTATATTATAATAATTACATAGTATATATATATATATATATATATTATATATTTATATTATTATATATATATATAATTATATATATATATATATTTATATATATATATATTATATATAATATATAATATATATATATCTATGAATATTATCAGAGTATTTTTGTTACTACTTTGACATCAAAGTACCTCCTCTGTACTATATCCCATCCTTTAATCGAACTTTATCTCGGAGGAGATTCAGAAAACTGGAGGACTGCTTGCTTACCATTTTATGTGATAATTAATAATTGTTTATTATTATTATATATATAGGAATATGTCGTGTGATCTATTTTATTATTACGGTATTTTTACTATTAATCGGCTCAAGGCACTTGTATTTAATTAATGAATTATTTATATTTATTTTTATCATTATTATTGATTTTTATTTTAAAGTATTTATTATTAATTTATAATTATATATTATATTTTTATAATTTGTAATTATAATAACAATTATATATTATTAATTATAATTTATTTTTATTTATTCATTGCATTTTATTATATTTTATAATTAGTTAAAGTTAATTACATATTTTTATCGTGATTAATATTATATATATCATTATTTTGATTATGATATATTATATTATTAGTTTGAAAATTTTCTCTTTTGTTCTTTTCTATTATTTTTTGTTAACATTTTATTTGTTTATATTAGTAGATTAAAATTATCATATCTTTCTTAAAGATTACATTTTTTTTATATAATTTAGGAATCAGAGATCATTTATTTAATTATTATTATTATTTATTATTATTATTTTATGAAAATTATTATTATATTATATTGTCGATTAATTATTGACCAAAGTATCAATTATTAATCATAATATTAATTTTTTATTAATCTATATATCAATTAATTGATAATAAATATTACCCACGTTTTAATTTTAAATTAATTCTATAATATTATATATATAAATTAATTTTATTTATATATATATATAAGTATCTTAATAATTATATATATACCACTATATTATATAATTATAGTCTATAGTCTATAATTTCTATTAATAATATACTCTCAATTTGCTTTGATTACTTTATGATCCAAAAATATAATAATTTTATTAATAAGTATGTCTTTCATTGTGTCCAGTATAATTTGTGACTTAACTCGCCTCTTTATGATAATAGAGCGTATATAATTGTATATCTTATGGCTTATTCCTAATATATTGTTATCACATCACATCTTAATCTATAGAGCTTTTGTGGTGTAAATTACTTATGCCGTGCTTCTAAAAATCATCATTATGCTGTATATAGTATTTATAGTGTGTGTTCTTAATTATTTAAATAAGATATGCGCATGCTGTCGATCTCAGATAGGTGTGTTATAGGAATTATTTCTGTTATGGTCGAGTGTATAGGCGTGATAGCTGTAAGGTTATTGTATATCGGATATTTTTTATTGGTTATGGTTAGGTATTAGGTTGGTTAGTTTTATGGTATAAGAGTTGCGCTCTAAGATGTAGGATCTGAGGTATCGCGATTTAGAGGTTATATCCTGATATATAGTTTGTGTTTTAGAGTAAATATATTGTTTTTAGTATAATGTGTGTGAAGGTTATCTCTCTTATGCGTGTGAGACTGACTGGCTCTCTATATGCTCAGAAATAGTGCGATGTGCTTGACTAGAATTGGTCCAGGCAGCGTGTTTATTTAGTAGTGCTTTATCTCGATAAGATCATGAGTTAGTCATAATACATTCACAATGTTGATTTGTGAACAAGGATATACTTGAGTACGTCAAAAGAATTTCGTGACGAACTGCAACGTAACTCGTGTGCGAGAGTACAGCACGTCGGATTGTGATGTAATGTAACGGCCGCATGACCTAGTCACACGCGCGCACCGACACGGACACCGCACGGGCTCAGCTCCATGCTCCCGTGTACGCATAGCGAACTGCGTACCGAACGCAACTAGTTAGTGCCTGGGTGTGTGTGCTTTGTGTGGTTTGTGTCGTATCCACTCTATAGTGGTCATAACGCACGCAGAGCGCCACATTCCAAAAACGTGCCTAATTTATATTATTATACCTATAGGACATTTTTGGATTTTTCATCGTTGTGGATTATAGAATTATTCCGTAGTATGCGACAATTAACAATGAAGTAATATAAACAATTAATTTTAGTCTCTCTTATATTATAATTTTTTAGTCTTTTTGCGCAAAAATGTGATCGCTTGATTTCAACGGCAATACGACAATACAGTAAATAAGTAGTAGCAGCTAGTGTGTGATTCTCTGTATTCGGTCATAGTAAGGGAGCCTCTGGTTTCTCTCGATTCAATAGTATATCTCAGCTCCAAGCGGACATTATCGTATATAAAATCTTTTTAGAGAGAGAGGAGAGAGTTGCCCGATCGTGTGAGTTTATTAGAGTTGGAGACTAAGAAATAAGAGTTTGGTTGAGCTAGTAGTTCGTCTCGATGTACGCCTGCCCATCTCACCTCCGTCCGCCGATTTGCGGACATGCCTTCAGACAGATTCTGATACATCGGTTCCTGTCTGTCTCTCTTGTTAATTATTATTTTTCTTATATTTATTATTATGATGATTATGTATAAATTATTATGTATTATGTAGTGATTAGTATTTGATTAGTGATAATTGATAGTATGATATATATATTTTATTGATTATTTGAATTAGATTAGTGTGAGTTATGAGATATGTAAGTTATTAGTATATTAATTTATGATATGATGAGAGAGAGAGAATGATATTGATATGAGTGTGAGAGTAGAAAGAATTAGTTTTATGTTAGATGTTAAGCAGATGATGAATATGTTCGAGAGATAGCGTGATGATACCCCGAATGAGATGGGAACGATTTAATTCTCACTTTTGAGTTTTTGTTTTTTTTTAAAGCCTCCATGTCTTGTCGGTGCTCCTGCAGTTTAGGTTCGAATCCGATGAGAAGAGATGGATGTTATGCTCTCTAAAAGACGTTAAATGTTTCAGAACTTCAGTCACTCCGCTCTCTCTCTCTCATTGCTCAGAATTTCTCCTTGCACTATTTCTCTCTTAGTACTATACACCTGTGTGCTATATACATGCTCTGACTACAAATTATAAAGTAAATTAGGGTATCAATCAAGATATAGACATTTGGTCTTAATTATGAATGATTTCTCCGCGCCGTCTCTGCTATTACTCTCTATTATAATACTTTTATATATTACATTACTATAATATTAGGATTTGGATATATATATTTGAATATATACGTTATATAGTACTTCCCTCCGTTAGTCTCATGTAGCTGATTACTTGACTATATGTAAATTCCACACTATTGGTGGGAGTGAGATATTTGACTTGGATTCTCCCTCAAATTATACATTAATATTAATTGTGATATATTTAAGTGTGTGAATTAAATAGAAGCTGATAATATACTCATGGTATACATTATTCATATTACACTAATTAATATATAAATATATATATATTGAGTATCTTTAACTATAATCAATATATATATATTTATTTGTGGAGTTTTATATTATATAATTTAGCTACTGTATTAGTTTCATAACACTAGTATGTCATACTCGGTATCCCCCTATACTCCATTGAATATATGTCATATAATATATATTTATAGATATACGATCGATAATATTTTTATTTACATTATATTTAATTAATCATTATATATATTATTTACTTTTGATATTGATTATTAATTATTCTTATACATAGATAATATTTAAATAAAAATAATTATATTAAGTTGAAAGACAATAAAAAATAAATAAATATAATGATTATTTTTATTTTTATAAGTAAATAATTTATTAATCATAATTTTAATAAATAATAATTTATTATATAATTATAAATATTTTATAAAAATAATTTAAAAATTAATCATAATATATGCTAATATAAATAATAATTATAAAAATAAAATATATATATATATAATAATATTATATATTATAAAAAATAATAAAGCTATACAAAATATTGGTATATATTTATGTTTATAATATACTATTAATTTAAAAAAATTTTACGTATTTTTTATATATTAATTCAAACAGCCCTATCCTATATGTGAGTCACTTTACTGAAGTCCTCTCATGTAGCCCTCGCAGTGCACTCCAGTGATGCTCTATACTCTCTAAGTGAGTACTATTCAACAGAGTGCGTCTTATTTCCTCAGCATGTACTTACCCTTCTCTCGTGAAGTAGTCTCTACCCAATATGCGGAATACATCGTACGTATCATATATATTATATATATATATATATTATATATTATTATGTCTTATTTTTAATATATTAATTATATTTCTGTGATTTTTATATCATTTATAAATATCTTTATATATATATATTGAAATAGCATTTATGTTATGAAGTGTATTTTTATATCTAAAGTTGATAATAAAATATTTATATTATAGAAAGGACGATATTCGTTGATATTTTTTGGTTCTTTCAACGGACTATTACACTAAGTAATTTACTATAAGTAACTTTATGTAAAATATAAAGTTCCAGACTCGGGTAATATAGATTATTTTAGTGAGTATATAAAAACTTAATTTTCTTTTATATAATTGCTAGTGTACAAAAAGTTTTAGCGTATGAAATAATAATTATTATACCTCGAGTAATATATATATATGTATCTTATGTGATAAATAGACCTGGCAGATGCTATCATATATATATATCCTGTTAAATGTAAAGACTACAATAATTGTATGATAATTTATAATTATATATATATTTAAATTAGTCTTTAATCAGTGATTATCGTAATAATATGATTAATTCATGCGATCGATTTTTTTATATTGTTATAATATACTCTCAGGAGATACAAATAGATTGCACTGTAACATTTTAAAACTTTGAGCTTCTATGAAAATCATGAAAAGGTTTTCGTGATATTATGTATTCTTAATTTGTACTAATATTGAATATAATAAAATGTGTGTTATATATAATATAGTATATATATCTCTCTCTGTATACATAAGTGAATATAGTAGTTTAAGTTATGTGTGTACTATGTGAATTGACATTTTGAGAATGTGTGTGAAGTCTTAACGATTGTCGTATTGATTTTTGTATGTCATATACACATAATAACTCAAAGATGCCAGTTAGATAACTTTTAAACTGAGCTTACATGCTAATAGAAATTAAGTAATAAGGATAGATAAGATTACATTGGGTGTGTGATATTCGATGTTCTTAGAGGTGATCGTAAGTTTTGTGAAGTTTTATCATAATTATGCGATGTCCAATTTATACTCGCCCATGCATAAATTATAGATCTGTATCTCATATTATTGGTTATAACCTTGTTTATGTTTGTTTGATTTTATACTCTGGTCATTTATTTTTTGAATTTTAGTGATAGTTAATTGTTTTACAGCTTGATTATTGCGATCTCAGAATTTTTAATTAATTCCTTTTGTAATTGCCTTTATTTTAACTATTACTAACATAGATACAAATTGTGAGGCAGAAAAACCCTCTTTTTTCAGTTCATTTAATTCATATATTTAAAATTTTTAAGATACGTGTTCAGCACTCTATGACTCGATTACGGTAAAAAAGTTTGTGTAGTGTGTAGTTAGTATTGGATTTTATCATTATATGAAATTATCTAGCCCTTGATAATAAAAAAGCTAAATAATTTCTTCAGGTCCTATCTAACAGATTTATTGTTTTTTAAATCAATAAGGATGTATAGAGAATAGGTCATTTACATATTATTTCTAAGTAATTTGAAAATAAAAAATGTGTGTAACAGCATAATAGCGATAATCGATTTTTTTCGATATTATATATGATTTTACATCGAAGCCAGGTACAAAGATGCCCTAAGAACTTTTAAATTTTGTTTATAGTCACATATTGAAAGCAAGAAGTTATATAAATTTAAATAATAATGTGCATATATAGGAACATTCGTATTAAGTTCAAGTGGTCTAGTGTTCGGGAATATGTACAATTGTAGTGCACTTTTATTTGTCTTTTGGCCCTATTTCTTATTATTTTAGGAATCTTTGTGTGGGTGATTATATGCAATTGTGAATTGGTGTGGGGTTTGTAATTATATTGTCGGGTAATTATACTATTGTTGTGGTTATAAATTTAATATTTTAAGAGTGCTAGCTCAGTATTTCTTTCGGATTTCGCATTTTTTTGTTGGTATGCTAAATGATTCTTACAATGCATTGCATTAAAATGATGTTCAGAATTTAATATATTATTTTTTTTCTTAAATATTTGAGCTTTTTTATGTGTTATTTTTAAACATATATTTAATAATATAATCTATTTTAATTATTGTAAATAATCTTTATATTATTTAATGTAATTCTTTACTGTTGAATTTATAATTAATAGTGTCGTGTTATTTATAAATTATGTTATTTCATTATTCTTTATATATATATATATTAATTACAATTTTTCCATATATATACTATACATTTCATTATTCATTCGAGTTATCCAAATAAATAAATCTAAATGATATATGATTATTTTTTTATCACCTTAAATTATTTATTTTATTTTTTTACTAGAATTAAATTTTTTTAATATGTTTTCTACTAATTAAATATAATATTTAATTTTTATATTTGTTTTTTTTCTTATATACGTTTTATTTAAGCACTATATGCACCTTAACGTATTTAGATCAGGTATAATGGTAATTCTTTTATATTAATACTTTTAATGGTATCCAATCTATGTTTTCATAAAACAATTTGATTAATTGAAGAATAGAGTAACGCTTATCAAATTCTATACTATTGTATAATTCTATATGAATTTAATTTTATTTGCTTTATATTTATTTTATGTCATTTTCTATCTATTTTATATCAAATTATATTCTTAAGAATAATTGTAGTTTTTACAATTGTTTGAATATATAAAATGTACAATATGACTATAGCTCTCGTATTTCTCGTTATTATTTTTTTTATCATGTTATATTATAACACTCTCTCTCTCTCATAGATACTAATAATCATAGTCTTGCTAAAGATTATCACTATTTAAGATAAGCTCTTTTTTAAATTTAAGGCATATAGCTTATAAGTAGCTCTTACTAAAAGAAAATATTATATATGTTTTATATATTATTAAATTAGGGTAAATTAATTTCCGTATTATATTTATATTTAGTTCCTTTATAAATTGTTTGTTTTATCTTTTTATATATCTATATATTATTTTATATTTATTATAATATTATATCTTGATAATCACTCTATTGTGTATACTATATGAATAAATGTAATTAGGAACTGTGTTGGAACAGTATTGTGAACTAGAATGAACAGTTATTGGATACATAAGTACATTTAATAAGGCTCTAGAGCGTGTGTAGATTCAGATTAATAATTAAATAGATTATGTACTAAACTAAAAAAGGTGCGAAAGATGCCTCTCAGATTTAATAGTTTCTTTATTTTTAGATTTGGTTATGTTAAACTTTTAATAAATCTGGAGGTCTTCTATGCATTCAAATATTCCATGATAATTATAATAGAATATTTATTTAAAAAAGTAGTTATGCACTACATTTATGATATGTTTTCTTTGGGGTTAAGAGAGTGCAATTCTAAGTTGATTGGAATTGTGTATGCTGTTAGATCACATTATTATAGTTATTATAATACTTTTTGTCCATATTTCTATAGTTTTTTATAAACGGGGTGGGTAATAATTGAATATATATTTTTTTTTATAAATAAAAATTTAATGAAATTTTATATTAGTAATTTTTACAAATATCTATATCATTATAATATTAAAATATGTTATTTATTTAATAGATATATTACAGATATCTTGAACTTATATATTTTATAATGTTTATAATATAATTATCTACTTAGATCCGAAATTTTCTCTCAATTATTAACTTTTATAAAACTTAGGCTCTATTATATTATAGCATATTTTAGAATTTATGATTTTATATAGTTTGATAAAGGACAAAAATTTATGTGGCGATTTCGCTAAAAATATCGTGGAATGTAGTCTTGCTACATTGCTTGTATGAAACATGTTAGAGTTTAAATTGTTGAAACTTTTATTTCCGTTTATTTTTATACCATATATTAGTGAATTTTATAAAATTCATCATACCAGCAGGCTAGAAATATGAAAGATTTTAACTCTACTAGAAATCTGGTATTAGTAGAATGTAGGCCTACTATGTAGCTTATAATATATAAATATAGTAATAAATTCTTTAAACCACCATTTTATTTTCATATAGTATGTATAATGAAATCTTTAAACTTCACAAAGTCAGAATATGTTCTCATTTACAAACCAATATCTGTCCTCCTAGAAAATTATTTTCAAAGCTAGAAATATTCCAAATATTCCATATTCCAAATCTATAAATAATGTTAAAAGATAAGCCGAACCAGGTGGCAATTAACAAGCTAAAATTTCGAAAATAACAAAAATGAAAATTTTCAGAATAGAAGAATATGAACTTTTAAAATCAGAATTCTGTCCTGCATAAGTCAGAATTTATCATAATATAAAATCAGATATCTGTAAATTTATAATCATTAACACTCAAACATCTGCTTCCTTACAAAATCAGAGTTGTTTTCATTAAAATCAAATATCTATCCAGTGTCCACGCTCAAAGTCATAATTGGGTATTTGTGTTAATTTACTGGACAATCAAATTGGTATCCTCTTACAATTTTAAAGATTGTCCTGCTTTAAAATCAAATATCGGATTTCTTATGTGTTAAAGTTTGTCTCTACTTAAATTAAATATTTTTGTTCTCCTATAATAGTCAGAACTTGTTTTAATTTTCGATCAAATATCTGTAAATTTTCAAATTAAATATTTGTCCCCATTTGCAATCAAATATATGTCCTACAAAGTCAGAATTTGTCCTTATTTTCATTCAAATATTTCTCACCATACAGATTTTGTTTTCTCATTTAAAATCAAATATATATCAGTCTACCTTCAAAAGCAAAATTTGTCTTCATTTAGAAATCAATCATTTGTCCCTTTTACAATCAGAATTTCTCCTTATTTAAAAGCACGACCATCTTCTACACTCATTTGTTTATTCAAACTAATACAATCTTCGAATTTTCGCTCTGTGGGGAACCACTGCTTTTCCAGCAGGCCCCATTTCCCGGTCTTGCATTTGCAAAGTAAAAATATTGCAATAAGTTTCCATGAATAGATAAAAAACTTTCTGCATTCATGATGGAGAACCTCTTTCCTTACAGCCCCTTACATTATCAAAGATTATCTTACAACTCTAGCAATCATCGAATTTTCCTACTTATACTCTGCATCATCCATTCCTTTTCATTCAACATAAGCCTAAATAAGATTAAACTCAGGTAGGTCTGTTTCAGTTATACCTAAACCATACAACAACAATTTTCACACTGTAGTTCTCCTTACCCCTACCCACCACATCACCTCAGCTCATATCTACTAGTATATTGAAACTCCTCTCTCTTGTACACCTGCCATCTTAAACCCCTTACCAATCTCTCAAATTTTCTTCAGATTTCACACAAAAAAAACCAAATCATCTGCATGCAATACGCAGGCACCTTCCACTCCCTTTCATTCACCATCAGTCAAACCCTCCCCCCCTATCCACCACCTACCTTAATTCTTTCATAACCCTCCATCTATATACAAATTAATAGCCAAGGTGACGTACATACATTCCTACCTCACTCCACAATTAAGATTAAACTGATCACATTCTCCACTTCATTTATTCTTTAACTATCAAACATACGTACATTACTTTTGATTCCATATCAAAAAGCCCAACCTACATAACACCTGCCACAAGCTTCCCTTTAATCCTGTCTATACCTTGTTTTCACTTCAATCAACTTTCTAACTACGAACAGAAACAAAATTCATTTTCTCACTCATTTGCTTATAATGTAAAAAAACTTTGACCTTACACATTTCTGTATACCACTACTAAATGCACACCTGTTCTTCACAATTCAGCCCTTCATCATCTTGATTGCACTCTGTTCAACCAAATACCAGCAGTATCATTTCCTACAGCACTCAAATTAAACGGACTTCCCTTCATAGTTCTAGTTCCTCTTATCACCTTTACTCTTATATTAAGCTCATATCATCACTACTTTCCCCAGATCCTTTGGAGATACTACACCCTCCAAAATGCTTTGTTAGTACAATCTTACATATTTAGTCAACACAGTCTCACCTCCATTCCTTGATCATTTCACTATAATTCCATCTTATACCTGCTGATTTACTTTTCATTCTAATTACTTCATCCCCACAAACACCTACTAAATACTTACACCAGCAAAAAACCATTACACATCTACAATCGCATCATCATCATCATTGTAATGCGATTGGTAGATTTTTAAAGTTTTCCCTCTACACTCTACTACATCCCCATCTCACACCAACTATATATCTCCATACACTTCTCTTTAAAAAACTACATAAATTGACTTCTCTAGCAAATAACTATACCTTTTTTTTCAAACTTTTATCACTTGCATCACCTATTTTTCCCACTATTCACACATTCTTACTTCCTACTTAGCACACCCACATTGCCTCTCTTATGCACTACATAGCAAACACTTTCATTCTTTTGTGTCGCCAAAATTTACTCAGATCATCTGTTCACATTAACTCACATATTTTTAACATTACATACCTTATTCATTTAACTTCACTAATAATTCTCCCCACTTTCCTTCCTCCATCCATGCTCCTCCACTAGCCTAATTTTACATAAAACGACATAATGATTCTGATATTCTCAATCCCAACCCCTCACTGGATGTTAACATCCCCTCATTATCTCAATGTCCATCTCACCAATACAAAATCAATCCTACTCATCACTTTGATACCATCTCCACCAAGTCTTGTATACTTATGGATAATTTTGTCCAAAAAATGTATTGGTTTCACACATACCTCTCTCCTTACAGAATTCAATCACCTTTCTGCCATTCTCATTTTCTCCTGCAATCCCAAAGGCACTGGTTACCATTCCTCTTTCAATCACCTTTCCAACCCTTTAAGTCCCAGCACAATTATTCTGAAGCCCCCCCACTCACCCTGTCCAAAACATCGTTCATTCAGATTGTCTCAGAAAGTTTCACTCTCTTCAAGATCACCCTCAGATGGACCATATGCTGCAACCATACTGTACCTTAACCTTTTTCTCAAAATTAAATTTAACCATTAGTATTGTAATACTCACACAGACAAAATCCACCATAGCTCTGTGCCACAAGTCACTCATCAGAATCACAACTCCTCTCCACTCAAGCACAAATATTATAATAATAACAGCGCAATTAATATTCTTTTGTTTGTTTTATGAAGCAGATAAAAATGAGACATTATACTAATTAAGGAGTTTAAAACTGATCTCAAACGGAATAATATTTTTGAATACTTTTAGTAATCCTCCCTGCAAGACCTGTGATAAAGTAAGACTCCAATCATTACGTATTTCCTACATTTCACTCCCTCAATGCGGATTCCTTCTGATCATTCTGGTTTGATTTCTTTCTCTTTTTCTTGTTAAAATTTTTTTTTTTTTAGTGGCATTTGCAATCCAGTCCAGACTCACTCCTAACTGAGCTCCATCTTTTTTTCTGCTTTAGAGTTGGCTTTTTTGAAATCTATTTTTAGTCTTCAAACTAGATTGGTTCCCTTAATTGATCTTTAACACATATTTACTTGATTATGTAATAGTGATGCACATAATATCTGACTTCAACTAGGCTAGAGATTGTCATTTTGCAAGTCTTTACAAATCGCCTTTTCAGTTCCTATCTCTTCAGCCATAGTATATTTAAAATTTAGAAATTATTTGTCTGAAATGTTAATACCATTTGTTAATTGTAAATTAACTGTTAAAACAGATCTTATAACATGCAATATGTAAATGCCATTCAAACACTGATTCTATTCAACTGCCTTAATTAAATTCTTATATTAGTATAATATTTTCAAACTGTTTTACTAATGTATTTTATTTTAGCTTAATTTCAACATATTTATAACTTTTTTTTTAAATTTACCTGTAATGTCCTAATGAAAAACATTGTTATTATTTTACTTTTATTTTAGTACTGTAACAAGTTACATTAAAAATAATTATAAAATACAAATATAAATTTACTGAATTTCTAAAATCTAATAAGTGAATTTTAACGGAAAATTCTCCATTAGATAAGAAATTCGTTAGGTAGAAGATTTCAACCCACATCTCTCTCTATGGTGTATCACTTATTTTAGTTGAATCCTATCCCAGCTAGCTTATATAAACCCTTTGGTCATTTTCAGATCTTAACTGACAGTGGAACAAACTTTGCTTCTCCATTTAGCATTAAAATTGAAGAATTAGATGAAACGGTATCCATAAAGTCAGAGTTGAGAGAAATAAAGAAGGAATCCAAGTTAGACGAAGAACAAGTCAAGAATGACGTCATAAAACCTGAAATGATTGGGAAGAAGTCGAGCCCTCAATACGTGAAGGTATTTTAATTCATTTCTCTTATTATTACTTTTTACTCAAGTTAGAATCAGATGAAGAAGAGTTCAAGGAACATTACTTTTCTCTATTATTATTATTATTATTATTATTATTATTATTATTATTATTATTAGAAACAAAATAATTAAGTAGAAGAACATTACGTAAGTCAAAAGGAAAGCTCCCTCCATACCATTCCCTCACTCCCTTAAGTGCGAGCCGTCGCAGCCAAAAACCCATCCTAGGGTTTCACAATTCAGTGACAGACCCACACCGTGGCATCTCGTCAGTGTAAGGGTTCATCCAGTGGGCCAGGCCCACAACCATGACCCCTCACAAAAACCCGCCATTCACTCCTATTATGCACCTTTCTTCTCTCCTCTGCCAAACTCACATTCCTTTCATTCAGACGACTCCCTTGCTGACTCAGTTATTATTATTGTGTGTGTGTATTATTATTATTATTATTATTATTATTATTATTATTATTATTATTACTATTATTATTATTATTATTATTATTATTATTATTATTATTATTATTATTATTATTATTATTATTATTATTATTATTATTATTATTATTATTATTAAGACGGTTTCTCTTACAGATGTTTATGACTCTAGAAAATGTTTGTTCATTATCAAAGAAAATAGCTGAAAAGGGTCCAGACTCAGAGGTACATTTTGAATCAGATAAAGAGGAATTCTTTGGGAATCTTTTGATGTCAAAGTTTCCTTTGGTGAAACTCAAAAAATTTACTGATGAAGAAATAAAGGTATTATGGACATTTCAATATATTATTATTATTATTATTATTATTATTATTATTATTATTATTATTATTATTATTATTATTATTATTATTATTATTTTAAAATCTTTATTTTGATAACTTTTAACTTTTGTGTGTTTTCTTAAAGACCTTGACACTATATCTTTGTGGTTTGCATTTGAAAATCTTTGTTTTTGTGTTTTAATTAAAGGGAATTAGTTTTATTGATGCCATATTTGGAATTTTTAAATCAATCGAATAAGAAATACGTTAAAATACAAAAAGGAAACTGTGATTAACGAACTTATCAGCAAATATAGAAGACTAATTAAAAAAATGAAAGAAAAAACTAGTAACGTTTTGTGCTTGGGAATTTTGCCTCGTAGTCTAATGGGCTTAAGATTTCCAGCAAGGCAATATTCTTCAACACCAGACGGAAAGAAATTTGCAAGGATAAAAACGTCTCTTTTGCTAATTTTTAGGGAAGTTTTGTGATCAAAATTATTTGCAAGGGATGGGGTTCATTTGAATGATGTTGGTGATGCAAGATTGGGTCGACTCTTGGACACAGAGGTTAGGAAATTCAGAGAGAGAGACAATCGTTAAGAAACAGATTTTTCGGGATGGTTCAAGTCCTCGTTTGATATTTGGGAAATGAATGCAATATCTTTTAATGCAAGAAGTATCCAAACAAAATAAATGAATTTAAAGCTTTTGTTTACATAGAAAATTACGATATAATTACAATTAATGACACATGGAGCAACTTTAAAGATCGTGATTTTGTTTCAGAATTTCAAATTAATGGATATAAATTATTTTTCAAGGATAGAAACAATAGTAAGGAAGGAAGGTGGCGTTATGATTTACATAAAAGATATATATCTAACTACTTGGCTAGAACTAGCTGTTGTTGATTAAATTGATATCCTTGGTGTTAATATAGGAGCATCGAACATATTGCGAAAAGGGGGGGGAAAAAAAAAGAATTTCTTTAACCATATATGGGCATAAAAAGATTCATCTAAGGTATCACGTGATAAACATTAATAATACTGTTATATCAAAACGTTCACGTATGCACGCGCGCACACGCATACACAGACATATTTACATAATTTCCCTTATATATATATATATATATATATATATATATATATATATATATATATATATATATATATATATATATTATATATATATATATATATATATATATATATATATATATATATATATATATATGCGTGAAGGTATTTTAATTCATTTCTCTTATTACTTTTTACTCAAGTTAGAATCAGATGAACAAGAGTTCAAGGAACATTACTTTTCTCTATTATTATTATCATTATTATTATTATTATTATTAATATTATTATTATTATTATTATTATTATTATTATTATTATTATTATTATTATTATTATTATTATTATTATTATTATTTATTATTATTATTTTAAAATCTTTATTTTGATAACTATTTTACCTTATGTGTGTTTTCTTTAACGACCTTGACACTATATCTTTGTGTTTTGCATTTGAAAATCTTTGTGTTTGTGTTTTAATGGGTAGTTCTATTGATGTCATATTTGGAATTTTTAAATCAATCGAATAAGAAATACGTTGAAATACAAAAAGGAAACTGTGATTAACGAACTTATCAGCAAATATAGAAGACTAATTGAAAAAATGAAAGAAAAAACAGGTAACGTTTTGTGCTTGGGAATTTTGCCTCGTAATTTAATGGGCTTAAGATTTTTCAGCAAGGCAATATTCTTCAACACCAGACTGGAAGAAATTTGCAAGGATGAAAACGTCTCTTTTGCTATTTTTTGGGGGGGGAAGTTTTACTGATCAAAATTGTTTATTTTCAAGGGATGGGGTTCATTTGAATGATGTTGGTGATGCAAGATTGGTTCGACTCTTGGACACAGGTTAGGAAAATACAGAGAGAGACAATCGTTAAGTAACAGGGTTTTCGGGATGGTCCAAGTCCTCGTTTGATATTTGGGAAATGAAAGCGATATCTTTTAACGCAAGAGGTATCCGGAACAAAATAAATTAATTTAAAGCTATTGTTTGCATAGAAAATTACAATCAAATTACAATTAATAAAACATGTATCAATTTTAAAAATCGTGATTGTTTCGGAATTTCAAATTAATGGAAATAAATTATTTTTCAAGAATGGAAACAATAATAAGGAAGGGGGTGGCGTTATGATTTACATAAAAGATATATATCTAACTACTCAGCTAGAACTAGTCGATGTTGATGAAATTGATATCCTTGGTGTTAAAATAGGAACATCGAATATATTACGAAAAGAAAAGAAAAAAAAAATTCTTTAACCATATATGGGCATAAAAAGATTCATCTATGGTATCACGTGATAAACATTCCATTGTAATACTGTTATATCAAAACGTCCACTTATGTACGCGCCCACGCATACATACAGACACATTTACATAATTTCC
>JABUQX010044246.1:37500-39508 GCA_015478945.1 Trachelipus rathkii | reverse complement strand
TATATATATATATAGGCCAATTCCTAGATAAGCAGGCAATGATAATTTTGGTACTTTTTTTTAGAATTTCTGACACCTTTGAAGTACAATTTGTTGAGTTAAGCTAAGAATAGTGTGAGGCTATTATTTTGCTTTTGCGTTCTAATTTGATTTATAAATTATATTGCTTCACTGATTTTTAAGAAAAGAAAAATTCTTTTCAAATATATGAAATTATTACATAATAATACTACCCAATAATAATAATAATAATAATAATATAATAATAATAATAATAATGAATAAAATAATATAAGTAATAATAATAATGAATAATAATAATCAATAATAAAATAATAATAATAATAATAAATAATGCGCCTAAACTAAAAAGTTACCCGCAAGATATCTCGAAAACTAAGATAGGTAAAAGAAAACTGTAACATATATGGAATCAGCGTATGAATTTGTATGAAAATGGAAAAAAAAAATTTTTTTTATTTATTTTGATATCTCCAAAGACTACGATGGTAGAAGAAAACTAAAACTATTGGAATCGCGTATAAAATATTTTTTAGGGGGCTCGAGCCGACGGTGGGACAGAGGGGGGGACGTTTTCCATACCCCGTAGGGGAAGGGGCGGAGGAACCCCCGCGGCCCGCGACACCCAAAGAGCGGGGGTTCCGGAGACCCCATCCCCGGAGGGGGGGGAAATAGTTCCTACCCCGTCTTCCCCCAGGAGGCCGAGAGACCCCGACTCCTGCATCTTGCGCGTTTACCCTGGGGTATTCTTTTAGTTAAAAAAAAAAATAAAATCTTTTTTCAAACATATTTCATGCGCTGATTCTAAATATGTTATTAGTTTTCTTGTACCTATCGTAGTTTTGGAGATATAAAAAAAAATAAAAAAAAAAGTAAATTTTTTTTTTTTTTTTTTCCATAAAAAATTTAATACGCTGATTTCATATATGTTTTCATTTTCTTGTATCTATCTTAGTGTTTCGAGTATCATGCGGATATACGCGTATATAACCATAAAATAATAATAATAAAAATAATATAATAAAATAATACATAATAATAATAAAATAATAAATAATATAAATACATAATAATAATAATAATAATAATAATAAAATAATAATACATAATAATAATAATAATATAATTAATATAAAATTAGTTATCTGAAAACATTTAACAGCAGCAATAAATCTTAAAATATTGAATGATAAGCTATGTATAGAGTGAGGCTTTTCCTTATTTTATAATCTTTTATAAAAGGAACATATTTTTAAAATAATTTTGCTTCACTATATTTTTATATAAATATTTTGGAACAATTTATACATCCTAGCAACATTTTAGTACGTTTTACGTTCAAGTACTTTTTATTGCCTGCTTATCTTAAAGAAATTGCCATATATTATATATATATATATATATATATATATAAATATATATATTATATTATATATATAGATATATTAATAATAGTATATATATATATAGTATATATATATAATATATATATATAGAATATATAATATATAATATAATATGATATATATATATATATATATAATATATATATATATATAATAGTACATACATGTTGCATATTTCTGATTAAATTATTTTGAAAATAGATTCAATTTAAATGGGAATTATTTTTAAAAAAAAATTTAAAATTTTTTGAAGCTTTAAGAAAGTAGTAATATAAGATCACCAAATTTAACATTTTAATTTTATAATAGTTTTCATTTTTTACTTTTTCGTGCATACATTTTATCAAAATCCGGGTGACCAAAAGGGGTGGAAGGAATATTATTTCAACACCTTTGATAATTTTTTAATTTTTTATTTTACAGGTTTAATGATTTGGATACACTGTTTATAGAGCTATTATTTCTCTTAAAATGCCTTTGAATATTATTCTATGTTAGTAGAACGAAGAAGAACTCAACTACGAATTCGTATAAAACCACTTGAAACGTGACAATTATGGGTTTCTCCTACCGCATAATGA
>JABUQX010044246.1:22500-32500 GCA_015478945.1 Trachelipus rathkii | reverse complement strand
AAGGAAATAAAAAATGAACAAAAATAAAAAGAAAGTCACCTTTTCACAAAATAATAACATTTTTGAGATGGATAATTATGATAGAACAAACGATGAGCTAACTTCTATAATTTTAGATAAAGAACGTTTTTCAAGAAGAATAAAAAATTTAGAAGAAAAATTAGCCCCTATTTTAAAATCAAAACTAGAAAAAATTATGAAATTCAAAAATAACGAAAATCCAAAATATGAACGAGAACTCGTAGACAGGTTTATAAAATTAAACGATGATAAAAACAAATTATAAAAAACTTTTTCAATTTATATATATAATTTATAATAAAAAAATTTTTTTTTTTAATTTTTTTATAAACAATACTTTTTTTTGAATGTACTCGTGACCGATGCCTTAAGGCATCGGTCACACTCATATCGTTTAAAAAAACTTATATATTTTTTAAATTATTTTTATATTATATTGTGAAAAGAAATTTAAAAAAAAAAAAAAATACAAACTGTAAATATAATTTTAAAAACACCTCTTGAAAGAAGTGTTTTTTAAATTATTTTTATATTATATTGTTAAAAGAAATTTAAAAAAAAAAAAATACAAACTAAATATAATTTTAAAAACACTTCTTCAAGAGGTGAATCCTCCCAGGGAAGGATTCTTTTTATATTATATTTTTAAAAGAAATTTAAAAAAAAAAAAATACAAACTGTAAATATAATTTTAAAAACACTTCTTTCAAGAGGTGAATCCTGCCCTGCCTTAAGGCAGGGCAGGATTTCTTTTTATATTATATTGTTAAAAGAAATTTAAAAAAAAAAAAAATACAAACTGTAAAATATAATTTTAAAAACGGTTCTTTCAAGAGTGAATCCGCCAGGCCTTAAGGGGGGCCAGATTTTTTTTTATATTACTATTGTGAAAGAAATTTTAAAAAAAAAAAAAATACAAACTATATAATTTTAACAAAACGCTCTTTAAGAGGTGAATCCGCCAGGCCTTAAGCGGGCCAGATTTCTTTGTATATTTATTGTGAAAGTTGAAAGTTCGTAAATAAATAATAATAAAATTTTCTTATAATAAATATGGAAATAGTATGTTCATTCCACAAACGTGAAAGTGAAGAAAATTGTAAATCATGTAATTTTTTGAAAAATTTATTATAAAGTTTTCTCATTCACCGAAATTATTATGAAGTGTCTCATTCACAAAATAAACTTATAATAACTTGAAATATTCATCAAAGAATATCTATTAGAGAAGTTATTGATAAATATTATAAAAAGAATGAAAAGATAAGAATTAATCATGATAAAATATTAAATCTCAATTATGAATTTGAAGAAGCATATCTGGAAGTAAAATGTTCAGAAAGAAAAAATTCTTTAAATGTTCATTATAAAATTTATAAATTACTACAATTATGTGGTGTCAAATGTAATATATCTGATTTTCATAAAGTTTCTAACAAAAGAGAAATTACATTAAATGAATACAATGAAATGTGGAAGAAAATATGTGAGATTAACAAATGGGAGTGGATCAAGTAACATGTATAAAAAGGATATGAGTATTATATTTAAAAATTTTAAATATAATAATTTTCCTTTTATTTAATTAGTCTGAATCGTAATCAGCTTCAATAATTTTTTCATATATTTTTTTTATATTTTAAAGCTTCTTCAAATTCTTTTAACGTAATTTTTTCTTCTTCTTCTTCTTCTTCTTCAGAATCAAATGTTATTTGTACAGGAGGTTTATTGTTATCTAAAATGTTTAACAAGTTTATGTACCCAACTAATCTATCTAAAATGACTTTAAATTCTTTAATATCTTTACTAGTAAAGATTTTTTGATCTATGAGTTTTTTTATTTTTTTAGTATTTATTCCATTAATTTTTGAGAGATTTTGAAAGTTCTTCATTTATTATAGAGAAAAAAGTTTATGAAAAATTAATTTGATGATAATCACCACCAATATATTGCATTTGACAATTACCTTCATTGAAAAATTTAATTTCCTCATCATTCAATACATTCACATATCTTCTTGGAAGAAATACATTAGTTACTTCATCCTCTCCCACACGTAGAATTGCAAACATTGCGAGACCATATTTTGTATTAATTTTTCTAAGTTCAATAATGTTATAAATCACATCTTTATTTAAATCAGATAGTTTTGTAGTGTTCACGTAACCAGTTGAATAGTTCAAAATTTTTATTAGCTCTGATTTGTTAACACTCATTTATTATAGAGAAAAAAAAGTTTATGTTGTTATGATAAATTATCTCCATAGTTTCTTTTTATTTCAGGATCAGTATTATCAGAACTATATGCTACATTTCCAAAGTCATCGCTTATAATAATATTTTCCATCTCTTTATTAATTTTTGCTGAAGAAGCAAGTTCATAAATATTTGTATCACTTTTATTCTCAATCTCATTAAACTCAACCGTCTCAAGAGGTTCATCTCCTAACATAATATTTTTATTAATAAAGTTATACCCTACAAAAACTTGAACAACATGCATTTTTACATTATTAGTATCAACGTTTGATTGAATCTGAATAACATCTCCTTCATTCAGACGAAGATCATTAACTCTGATTTTGGTAAAGAATTCATCTTGATATTTGTCTAAAGCTAAGGGATACTCATTTCCGTTAATTAACAATTTTACTGATATATGTTGATTTATATCTTGCGAGGTCAATATAACTGTATCAATGAATCCTTCATAAGGCATAACATAACCAGTTTTCTCAGAAGCACCTCCTTTCATGCCGAATACGAATGGGAACTTCCCCAATTCTAATTTTGAATTTGTTTGAAAAATTATTGTTTCGTAAGCACATGTTTCTTTTTTAAAATTATTTATATTTTCACTAAGAGTTGAAATCTGTTTATTAATCGTTTTTAAAACGTTTTCAAAACCATCTTTTAACAGAACGTTATTATGCATATCAAAGAGTTGAGATTTTATTTCTTCAACAAATTTTTTAATATGATCACCTTCAGATTGTAATTCAGTTATTGATTTATTCATATTTCCCGTCTGTTTTAACATTTTTTATCAACCTTACTTCTTGTTTCTTTTACTAAATTATCTGTATAAAATTTTGTAGTAACATCGTTGTCTTCTCGAGGAGTAGCCGCATTTGCAGCCTTTACTTTCGATATCAGAAATAACCTCCTCATCTAAATATGAAAATGCCATTCCTGACAGTTCTGGAGGTCCTCAGTCCGTTCGCGGATTCCTGGTGTCCACTTCTTGTTAGAGGTCCTTCACCAAAGTTATTAACATCATTTATTTAGGAAAAAGTCTTGTAGAAATTAGAGAAAATTTAAATTTCCAATTCACGGTTACTAGCGATTAGAATTTAGATTTCATGAGTGAGGCAAATAACTTTCATTCAATATGACTGGCGATGATTCTGTTGAAGACCGACAATTATCACATTGTATATAATTTTCAAATTCAGTCGGAGGTTGAACACCAAATGAATCGAAGATAATAGCATACAGTTATTACAATTTCTTAAACCAACATGTCCAATGAGTTCCTGAACCTTTAATTGAATCCAAATTTAAGATTCCACATTCCTTTTTATTAGATTTTTTTGGAAGAGCATCTCTCATATAAATTCCTTCAAAGTTTGGAATTTTAAGTTGATTAACATATTTCATAAGATCATATTGACTCAACGCTTTCATCGGAATATTCAACTTTTGTATGGTTTGAAAAATAAACCCTCGCCAGTTTTTTGACGAGGGTATGGTTTTAAAAAAAAGACCTTTTCCATTTGTTTTCTTTTTTTCCATTTGAAGGTTATGCCTTCTAGTCTCTTCTAATTGCTTTTGTGCCGTTTTTTTATCATTTACAGTTTTAGCAATAGCGCTAGCTCCACCAGCAAGAGAACCGATTGCACTTGCAGCCCCTAATAACATTGGAAGCGTTATTATAAATCCTCCATGTTTTGCCAAGGCTGTTACTTGTGATATGCTTAATTTTAAATTAAATGGTATACCTTTTAAAAATTTAGCTTTTTGAGTTAGAGTTAGGAGAAGAGATATGTTTCCCTTATCCTTTGGATTGATTCTAAATGATATAGAAGATTTTTTATTTACTGCTTTGTTTAACTTCTTTACCTGATTCGGTGTAAGATATACTTTCATATCGTTGTAAGCCATTTATTTAAGAAGAAAAAAAGTTATTATATATAAAATTTTATATATAATTTTTTCCTTTTTTTATTTTTATATTTTTAAAAATATTCTAAGTAGTAGCCCCCTGCCTTAAGGCAGGGGGCGAGGGGATAGGAGAGAAGGGCTTTCAAAATACAATAATATATATTTAAAAAAAATTTATATTTTTAAAAATATTCTAAGTGGTAGCCCCCTGCCTTAAGGCAGGGGGTGAGGGGATAGGAGAGAAGGGCTTTCAAAATACAATAATATATATTTTTTATTTAATTTTATATTTTTTATAATTTTTATATTTTATTAGAAGTAAATTGAGTTTTTACTCTTCCACACTCTGAGCATGTACCTCTAAGCATACTACTTTTATTTGTCATAACCTTTTGAACATTTTCAGTATTTGTTATTTTTCTACAATGAATACAATAATACCTCATTTATTTAAGAGAAAAAAATTAAAAAGCGATATTCATTTTATTTCCATCAGATTGTAGTTTCACAAGTCGATCTGATAATACTAATGCATAAGCCTTTGTAGGTTTTGATATATTTTTCTTAAAAGTTGCTCTTATTTTAATATCTGTAACTGAATTTTTTATTTTTTCAGATTGTCTACTTACATCAAATACTAGCAATGGATACAAATTTTGATATTCTATTAAACTAATAGAACAATTTTAAGAAAAATATATCAAAACCTACAAAGGCTTATGCATTAGTATTATCAGATCGACTTGTGAAACTACAATCTGATGGAAATAAAATGAATATCGCTTTTTAATTTTTTTCTCTTAAATAAATGAGGTATTATTGTATTCATTGTAGAAAAATAACAAATACTGAAAATGTTCAAAAGGTTATGACAAATAAAAGTAGCATGCTTAGAGGTACATGCTCAGAGTGTGGAAGAGTAAAAACTCAATTTACTTCTAATAAAATATAAAAATTATAAAAAATATAAAATTAAATAAAAAATATATATTATTGTATTTTGAAAGCCCTTCTCTCCTATCCCCTCGCCCCCTGCCTTAAGGCAGGGGGCTACCACTTAGAATATTTTTAAAAATATAAATTTTTTTTAAATATATATATTATTGTATTTTGAAAGCCCTTCTCTCCTATCCCCTCGCCCCCTGCCTTTTAAGGCAGGGGCTCTACTTAGACATATTTTTAAAAAATTATAAAAATAAAAAAAAGGAAAAAAATTATTATATATAAAATTTATATAGGTAATAACTTTTTTTCTTCTTAAATAAATGACGTACAACAATATGAAAGTATATCTTACACCAAATCAGGTAAAGAAGTTAAACAACGCAGTAAATAAAAAATCTTCTATATCATTTAGAATCAATCCAAAGGATAAAGGAAACATATCTCTTCTCCTAACTCTAACTCAAAAAGCTAAATTTTTAAAAGGTATACCATTTAATTTAAAATTAAGCATATCACAAGTAACAGCCTTGGCAAAACATTGGAGGAGTTATAATAACGCTGTCCAATGTTATTAGGGCGTGCAAGTGCAATCGGTTCTATTGCTGGTGGAAGCTAAGCGCTATTGCTGAAAACTCTGTAAATGATAAAAAAAACGGCACAAAAGCAATTAGAAGAGAGACTAGAAGGCATAACCTTCAAATGGAAAAAAGAAAACAAATGGAAAAGGTCTTTTTTTAAAACCATACCCTCGTCAAAAAACTGGCGAGGGTTTATTTTTAAAACCATACAAAAGTTGAATATTCCGATGAAAGCGTTGAGTCAATATGATCTTATGAAATATGTTAATCAACTTAAAATTCCAAACTTTGAAGGAATTTATATGAGAGATGCTCTTCCAAAAAAATCTAATAAAAAGGAATCTGGAATCTTAAATTTGGATTCAATTAAAGGTTCAGGAACTAGTTGGACATGGTTGTTTAAGAAGTTGATAAGAACTTATGCTATTACTTTCAGATTCATCGTGTGGTTCAACCTCCGACTGGATTCGAAATTATTATACAATGTGTATTGTCTATCACGTATCAAATACAAAAAATTGAATGAAGTTATTTGCGGTCATTTGTGTTTATTCATTCTTTTCGGAGTAACCGTATTGAAATTAAATTTTCACTCAATTCTACAAGAACTTTTTTCTCTAAATAAATGAGTGTTAATAACTTTGGTGAAGGACCTTTAACAAGAAGTGGACCACCAGGATCGCGAGGACCTCGAGGACCTCCAGGACCTCCAGGACTGTCAGGAATTGGATTTAAATATTTAGATGAGGAAGGTAATTTTGATATCGAAAATAAAAGGCTGGCAAATGCGGCTAATCCTCGAGAAGAAAACGATGTTACTACAAAAGTTTATACAGATAATTTAGTAAAAGAAACAAGAAGTAAGGTTGATAAAATGTTAAAACAGACGGGAAATATGAATAAATCAATAACTGAATTACAATCTGAAGGTGATCATATTAAAAATTTTGTTGAAGAAATAAAATCTCAACTCTTTGATATGCATAATAACGTTCTGTTAAAAGATGGTTTTGAAAACGTCTTAAAAACGATTAATAAACAGATTTCAACTCTTAGTGAAAATATAAATAATTTTAAAAAAGAAACATGTGCTTACGAAACAATAATTTTTCAAACAAATTCAAAATTAGAATTGGGGAAGTTCCCATTCGTATTCGGCATGAAAGGAGGTGCTTCTGAGAAAACTGGTTATGTTATGCCTTATGAAGGATTCATTGATACAGTTATATTGACCTCGCAAGATATAAATCAACATATATCAGTAAAATTGTTAATTAACGGAAATGAGTATCCCTTAGCTTTAGACAAATATCAAGATGAATTCTTTACCAAAATCAGAGTTAATGATCTTCGTCTGAATGAAGGAGATGTTTTTCAGATTCAATCAAACGTTGATACTAATAATGTAAAAATGCATGTTGTTCAAGTTTTTGTAGGGTATAACTTTATTAATAAAAATATTATGTTAGGAGATGAACCTCTTGAGACGGTTGAGTTTAATGAGATTGAGAATAAAAAGGATAAAAATATTTATGAACTTGCTTCTTCAGCAAGAATTAATAAAGAGATGGAAAATATTATTATAAGCGATGACTTTGGAAATGTAGCATATAGTTCTGATAATACTGATCCTGAAATAAAAAGAAACTATGGAGATAATTTATCATAACAATATAAACTTTTTTTCTCTATAATAAATAGATGGAAAACAAATCAGAGCTAATAAAAATTTTGAACTATTCAACTGGTTACGTGAACACTACAAAACTATCTGATTTAAATAAAGATGTGATTTATAACATTATTGAACTTAGAAAAATTAATACAAAATATGGTCTCGCAATGTTTGCAATTCTACGTGTGGGAGAGGATGAAGTAACTAATGTATTTCTTCCAAGAAGATATGTGAATGTATTGAATGATGAGGAAATTAAATTTTTCAATGAAGGTAATTGTCAAATGCAATATATTGGTGGTGATTATCATCAAATTAATTTTTCATAGACTTTTTTTCTCTATAATAAATGAAGAACTTTCAAAATCTCTCAAAAATTAATGGAATAAATACTAAAAAAATAAAAAAACTCATAGATCAAAAAATCTTTACTAGTAAAGATATTAAAGAATTTAAAGTCATTTTAGATAGATTAGTTGGGTACATAAACTTGTTAAACATTTTATTTTCTTTGTTTTTTTTTTATAGGATTTCTTTCTAGAGATTTTAGATAACAATAAACCTCCTGTACAAATAACATTTGAAACAGAAGAAGAAGAGAAGAAGAAGAAAAAATTACGTTAAAAGAATTTGAGAAGCTTTAAAATATAAAAAAAATATATGAAAAAATTATTGAAGCTGATTACGATTAGACTAATTAAATAAAAGGAAAATTATTATATTTAAAATTTTTAAATATAATACTCATATCCTTTTTATACATGTTACTTGATCCACTCCCATTTGTTAATCTCACATATTTTCTTCCACATTTTATTGTATTCATTTAATGTAATTTCTCTTTTGTTAGAAACTTTATGAAAATCAGATATATTACATTTGACACCACATAATTGTAGTAATTTATAAATTTTATAATGAACATTTAAAGAATTTTTTCTTTCTGAACATTTTACTTCCAGATATGCTTCTTCAAATTCATAATTGAGATTTAATATTTTATCATGATTAATTCTTATCTTTTCATTCTTTTTATAATATTTATCAATAACTTTCTCTAAATATATTCTTGATGAATATTTCAATGGTTTATTATAATTATTTTGTGAATGAGAAACTTCATAATAATTTTGTGAATGAGAAACTTCATAATAATTTTTCAAAAAATTACATGATTTACAATTTTCATCACTTTCACGTTTGTGGAATGAACATACTATTTCCATATTTATTTAAGAAATTTTTATTATAAGTCATTTTCGAATTTTCAGCGTGTCACAATATAATATAAAAAGAAATCTGGCCCCGCCTTAAGGCCTGGCCGGATTCACCTCTTAAAAGAAGCGTTTTTAAAATTATATTAGTTTGTATTTTTTTTTTTTTTAAATTTCTTTTTCACAATATAATATAAAAAGAAATCTGGCCCCGCCTTAAGGCCTGGCCGGATTCACCTCTTGAAAGAACCGTTTTTAAAATTATATTTTACAGTTTGTATTTTTTTTTTTTTTAAATTTCTTTTAACAATATAATATAAAAAGAAATCCTGCCCTGCCTTAAGGCAGGGCAGGATTCACCTCTTGAAAGAAGTGTTTTTAAAATTATATTTTACAGTTTGTATTTTTTTTTTTTTAATTTCTTTTAACAATATAATATAAAAAGAAATCCTGCCCTGGGCAGGATTCACCTCTTGAAAGAAGTGTTTTTAAAATTATATTTAGTTTGTATTTTTTTTTTTTTAAATTTCTTTTAACAATATAATATAAAAATAATTTAAAAAACACTTCTTTCAAGAGGTGTTTTTAAAATTATTAGTTACAGTTTGTATTTCTTTTTTTTTTTAAATTTTCTTTTCACGACGAATAATATAAAATTAATTTAAAAAATATATAAGTTTTTTAAACGATATGAGTGCTTGACCGATGCTTAAGCCATCCGGTCACGAGTACATTCAAAAAAAGTATTGTTTACTAAAAAATTAAAAAAAAAATTTTTTTATTTAAATTAGTAACTAATATTAATTGAACGCAAAAAGATTAGTGTACTGTAAATAAAGATTTGGCAGAAAAAAAATTATGGTTCAATTTTGGATTTTCGTTATTCTTGAATTTCATAATTTTTTCTAGTTTTGATTTTAAAATAGGGGCTAATTTTTCTTCTAAATTTTTTATTCTTCTTGAAAAACGTTCTTTATCTAAAATTATAGAAGTTAGCTCATCGTTTGTTCTATCATAATTATCCATCTCAAAAATGTTATTATTTTGTGAAAAGGTGACTTTCTTTTTATTTTTGTTCATTTTTTATTTCCTTATTTATTATAGAAGAAATAAAAAAATATTATATTTTCCTAAAACTCATCGAGTTCTTCAATTTTGCTCTCATGTAAATTTTCTCTATCTTTTATATTTTTTAAAATTACCTTTAATAATTATTTTATAATAAAGCACCTTAAAAATAATATCAAATTCGAATTCCTCGTACTCGAAAACCTATATATCAATATCTCACTTATCTTTCTATGTTAAATAGAGCCAAATATTTAGCATTTAAAATTTTTTAAAATATGAAAAAATCATTTAACATCCGTGGATTTTTATAAAAAAAAATTTTTTTTTTGAA
>JABUQX010044246.1:5000-7500 GCA_015478945.1 Trachelipus rathkii | reverse complement strand
CTGCGAGGGCGGGATCTAATCCCAGTAAGTGAAAATCCTTTCAAGGGTATTTATAAATACATATTGGGCTGCGGTTTATTTATAAGCAGTATTTATCTATATATATATATATATATATATATATATATATATATATATATATATATATATATATATATATATATATATAATATATATATATATATATATATATATATATATATATATATATATATATATATATATATATATATATATATATATATTTATATAACAAGTAGACAGAGAGTATATATATATATATATATATATATATATATATATATATATAACTTATGTAACTCTCTTCTATATACTATCTATATACTATATATATATATATATATATATATATAAAATATATTCAAAGATATTTGTGCAATAAACGCAACAATCATTTGTATAATTTGTAATGGTCCTAAGTGGGTTTTAACCCTTACCATTGAGATGTTACTCCAAGAGTGTTACCTCTTGACAACGATGGGCTTCAATATACCATAGCCTTAATAATAATATATAATATATATATATATTATTCCTAATAATAATATATATATATATATATATATATATATATAACATATATAATATAATATATATATATATATATATATATATAATAATATAATAATATATAATAATAATAACTATATATATATATATATATATATCATAATATATATATATACCTAATATATATATATATATATATATATATGCTTATATATATATGTATATAACTAATATATAATATATAATAATAATAATAATAATATAATAATAATAATATATATATATAATATATATATATATATAATATATATATATATTTATTAATAATATATATAAAAATATATATATATATATATATATATATATATATAATAATATATAATAATAATAATAATATATATATATAATAATAATAACATATGTATAATATATATATATATATATATATATATATATATATATATATATATATATATATATTTATATTTAAGATACACCCTATAAAAAAATCTTTTTATATTTATAAACATTATATATATATATATATATATGTATGTATGTATGTATGTATGTATGTATGTATGTATGTATGTATGTATGTATGTATGTATGTAAATAATGACATGTATTTATGTAATAAAAATAATAATATAAGTATGTATGTATGTATGTATGTATGTAATAGCATGTATGTATGTATGCATGTATGTATGTATGTATGTATACATACATACATACCAATTGAGCAGTTTTGGGGTTCACTGTTGGGGGTGAATCGGGGGGCAGATGCTCGCGGTCTCGTTTTCTTCCGCCGACATTCCCATTTTAGTATTGAACATGGTGTGGACGGGAGTGCATCGCGGCTTTGCCGTGCGGGCGTTTTATGAAAACAACAATTCTGTGATCGCGACGCAAAGAGCTTTTCGGCGACGGTTCAACATTCCGCGTAACGATCCCGTTCCTCAGGCGAACACAATTCGGTCCTGGGTTAGACAATTAGAGTCAACTGGTAGTACACTACGAACATATACACATGGCCGACGCAGATCCATCAGAACACCAGAAAATGTGGAGCGAGTAAGAGCAGCGGTAGTGCAGTCGCCTCGACGTTCTGCCCGACGGCATGCTGTTGCTTTGGGAATATCCGACCGCAGTTTGAGAAGGATTCTGCATATGGATTTACATTTCCATCCATATAAAATAATGATGGCTCAGGAATTGAAGCAAACAGATTATGTAAACCGCCGAGATCTGTGTGCGCAAATGCTTGCACAGATCCCTCCCGAGGCAGCCTTCTTCAGTAGCGACGAGGCACATTTTTACCTGTGTGGGGCTGTCAATAAGCAAAATTTCCGCTACTGGGCAGTTAAATAACCCCCGAGTTATCCAGGAAAGGCCACTACATTCCCCTAAACTAACGGTATGGTGTGCTGTATCACTGTTTGGTGTTATAGGCCCATACTTTTTTGAGGAGGAAAGAGTGACTGCGACCGTAAATTCCGAACGTTATGTCACCATGCTGAACACTTTCGTGCATCCAAAAATGGAAGAGATTGTTGAGGATTTGGGGTTGGGGGACTTGTGGTTCCAACAAGATGGGGCTACAGCTCACACATCCCGAAACTCACTCACTGTTTTGGGAAGAATGTTTCCCGGACGTATGATCTCTCTCTTAGGGGTGATGTAGGGTGGCCTGCACGGCCACATGATTTTGAGCATTTGCGATTTCTTTCTGTGGGGATATCTGAAAGAAAAGGTGTTTGAAAGTCGCCCTCACACCCTAACAGAGCTAAGGGAGCGAATTGTTGAAGAAGTCAATGCAATACCACGCTATATGTGTGAACGTGCTGTTCAAAACTTCAGAGAACGGCTCCATCAGTGTGTTGCTAATAATTGGGACCATCTTGAGGATATTATTTTCAGAACTTAAGGATTAAAAATGGTAAGAACTCCCAACCTCGAGTATAAT
>JABUQX010044245.1:5000-30847 GCA_015478945.1 Trachelipus rathkii | reverse complement strand
TGCTACTATTAGATTAATTTGTTAAATGAATTTATTTTCCAGTTATTACATCGATCGTCGTATCTGCTTCGTCTCTGTTATGCCATATAATGTTATAGTTACCTTTTACTGTTGTTATATTAGGAATTTGGGTATTATTGTTAGTAACTGGTTTATTCAGTGTCACGTAAAAGGTTTAAGTTTAGGTTTTTTCGTTGATATAATATAATATCATTATATACTATATTTCATTGTTCAATATTATTGATGCCATGTTTGCTTAATTGATTAAGTGAAAACTTGTTACGTTAGTTAATTAATATATATTTCTATTATATGATACAAGTTTGATGACAATAACCTAAACCTAGCAGTTATGAATAAAATTTTGTTACATATTACTATGTTGAAAAAGTAAAATTATCTCAATGATATATTGTTATGAAAAAAGTATGAGTATGAATAGGTACGTAATGTGTAGATTTCGTCTGTATGTATCATAATATTAATATATATATTATTAGTTCAGTTTGATAGCTTATGTTTTAACTTTTATTGATAGTGATAATCTATTGTTACTATATCTTAATTAAAGCAATTATATATTCATTCAATATCAATAATAATAATAATCAGTACCATCATTGTTGAAAATTGTGTATTAAATATTACCATGTTATTAATTATTGTGACAATATCCATGAATATGTTAGAATAATAATTCTCTCTCCTTTTAACTATGACTTCAGTAAGGAACATTTAATATTTTACTTAAGTATTAGGTGAATAGCTTATGTTTTGCTTTAATTGATATAGTGAAACTTTTATGTTACGTTAGCTTTGATATTTCGATCGATCAAGTTATAATATAAATAATTATTATTAAATATAATGGTTACACAAGGGTTATGATAAAATTTTAGTTTTTAAAATATTATTTTCTAATGTAATAGCTAAAAATATAATATCCGTAAGATTGAAGAGTAAGGTATAGGTGAGGGATGAGGCTGTGGTGGTTGAATCTTTAACTCTATGAAATATTTACACAGGTTTTAGGGTATGTAATATTATATAACTAATACATATTACTTAAATGAATATTATTATAAGGTAAATTATAAAAGAAAGAGATTAAGAGAAAAACATATTGCTTTAAAGCATTATATAAAAATACAAAAATAAATGAAATATTATAAATAATGTTTGTGTTATGTTTTAATTTAATATACAAAATATGACATGAATCAATAGATCATTAATATAGATGTGAGAGGGCATGAGGTGGGGGAGGCTGAGGAGGATGGTGATCTGGAGACTCATGAGGCTCCAGAGGCTCAGAGAGCTTCCCAGAGGCTTATCTCTAAATGGGTATTTGACTCTTATTAATTAAATAAAATACTCTTTCAAAGTTATATGAAAAATAAGTAATATAAATTAATGTAAAGTTATTTTATTTTTTCAATTTTTTTTATTTTTTTTATTTTTATAAAAATTTTTTTAAAATTTTTAAAATTTTTCATTTAAAATATAATTTTTTTCAAACTTTTATGATACGAAAGACATTATCTCGTCTGTGCTTAATTTTTAAAATATGATATAAAATTTTTTGAATTTTTTTTTGTTTACTACCAGGAGATGTTTTCTGTATATAGAGGATAACAATCAATAGTAAAGAAAGATTGATATATACACTCATACAGTTAATTCCGTTGTTCATATGTCAAATATATTTCAGATTGAGGTGTGAGTACCTATATTTATATACCGAATTGTGAGGGTCAACCCAGCAGTTCCATTTTTTATATCAGTAAATATATATATACCGTGGGTCATCTAAGATACACTCTAACTCAGCAAGGTTGTATAGCCGAGTTATCTCATATTCATATAGTCCATATATTCAGATTATATTGGTTGGGGCCTTGTATACCCCTAATAGAATTTAAGGATTTAATTACGTTTAAGCTATATTGTACATAGATTATATCATTTACATGTTTTAAATACAATAATATGGATAATAAAGTCAATATATATCGTGTAAGTACTTATAAATGCAATATTACTAATAGTTTTCATTGTTCTTATATAATCTGTCAATATTTATCAATTTCGATTATGAGTACTATACGTAATAATACAATATATATATATATATATATATTGTCGCCCTCCGTCTATATATATTATATATATAATTAACCTCCTCCTTCCAAAGTTGAGAAAAATGAAAAATACTAATTCCACTAAAGGCATACTTGATTATATATATATTACACCCGTATAGGTTACATCTTAATAGTAATACATCGCTCAGAAGGTATGTTACTCTAGGAGTTCTATACAGTAATTCATCTATGTTATACTATATCAATATTATTATGATTAAGGATATTGATTAGGGTAGCTATACTTGGTCTACTATATCAAGAATGATATGCGTATCAATTAATCTATTAGTAGTTATATATATAATATATTTAATCATTTTATACTATTATATGATATACCGGTAATAACATCTAAGATACGACTATAAAAAGTGGTGCATAATTACAAGTTTAACTGATTGTAAATTCATATTGATTCAAAATATAATTTTTACAGAATTTATGGGTAGAGGTATCTTTTTTTTAATAAAAGGCTGTCTGGTGTGTGACACATTGTTGGCACAGATAGAAGAATCAATTCATTTATCTAATAGCTCTCAACTTCTTAAGATGAATGGCGGTCTTTGCATTCTACTAATGATACAGCTAATTCTCAGTATATGTGTTGTTATTTATAATCCTGATGTTTTCATCATTCTATGATTATTATTTTCACATTTATTATTATTTTATATTATCTAGATTTTATGTGTTGAGTATGTGTGTCTTACTTAGATTTTATTGGTTCAAAATTCTTGGATTATTTACTATTTTACCATTCATCGTGATTATTTTATTAATCTCAATCTATAAGTATTAATTAATTAACTAATTACTTTCTACTAAAATATATTGTGCTCGTATTTAAACAGGTGTATCGTAATTATTGTTATATATGAAAATCTAATAGGATCGTAGAGATGAGGGTTAAGTTACTCAATATATATATATACTATTCGTCTGGTGTCACGCTCCCAGTTATGTATTACACCCGGGTAGTCATTCTAAAGGTAATCCTTCAGAGGTTATATGTAGATATATATTAATATACTCACTGTAAGTTATCATCACTCTAGTCATAATATATATATATATTTCATCTATTTGGAGGGCTTGTCACCACAAATTTGGTAAATATCGAATCATGTATAATACTTTACTCTTATCATAACCCGTATTAAAACAGTAATATACTCACTCCTATAAGATACAACCCTAAAAAGGTTGTTATATATCATAAATTTCAGCTTTACTATCTTACATTATCATAGTTATGTGAGGCTGGGACTCCTCTTCTGTAGGTAGTAATATACTTTAGATAATCAATCTCTATAAATTAATAAAATATGAATAGCTATATTTCTACGTAGTCCTTATAATACCATCAATATAATATATTTATACGTAAAAAATATCTAGTATATACGATCTCGATAGACCCTTACTAATAACAATCCCAAAAACATAATTGTTTGTTTAATATTATATATATTTTCATATATATATCTACCTAAGTAATTTCAATTTAGAAATTTCGATTACATTCAAAAAAAAAAATTAGAAATTAATTTATAATTTATTTCACTTTAATTAATATGAACTAAAACAATTTAGGAATTTTAATATTATATTAATTTCTTTATAAATATAATATAATAATAATTTATATATTAAATAATTATAAATAATTTAATCTAATTTTCATAAATAATTATAAATTAAATAAATTAATATTAAATATAATATTACAATATTATAAAGAGCAAAGGTTGTGATATTAAACTAATCGTCAAATTAAATTAAATAAAATGCTAATTATTTTGCATAATTAATATAATTATAAATCTATTATAAGTAAAAATAAATTTCAAGAGAAATAAGTATAGTTACACCTATTATGCTCTATATATATATATCTAGTTTGAATAAATGAAAATACGTTTTTATATGTCTTTCTGATTATACTATTTCTCCTCTTCTTAATAATAATGTTAAAATAATTTATAATTAATAATAATAATGAAATAATAATTATAATAATAATTAATCATAATAAATTTAATTATAATAATATATAATAATTAATATAAATAATAATAATTAAATAATAATAATTAAATATATATAATTTATTGAATTCATAAATATTAATAATATAAATATTAAAATAATTATAATATATATAATATATATTATTAATTAAATATATTAATTATTAATATAATAATAACAATGATGAATAATCACCATAATTAATAAAAAACTTAAAGAAAAACCTCATTTATTTCTATTATATTTATATTATATCTAATAATATAATTCAAAAAATGGAATTCGTTGTTAAAATAATTAATTGAAATTAAAGAAACCGTACCCGGTAAGCCTAAGAGTAGAACCGCGCCCAGAGTCGGAGTTCGGAGTTAACGGTTGGAGTCGGTATGTCTGGTTTTAGTTTTCTCTTTAGGAGATTCCAGATGTCTTAGATTCAGAGAGTAAAAAGACAGTGGGAGCCAATTCTAGAAGAACAATGCGGATTTTTAATTCTTATCTTCTTATAATATTGTTGTTTTTAACTGGGAACAAGTCTAGGTAAGCGCTCCATGATGGATTTTCTATTACAATAAGATATCTGATTCATCACTGTTTCACATTAAATTAATTTAAAAAAATTATTTTAATTTAAATTTATATGTAGATTGGGATATTAATTTGATCGGTCAATTCGAT
This sequence comes from Trachelipus rathkii, assembly GCA_015478945.1. Lineage (NCBI taxonomy): Eukaryota > Metazoa > Arthropoda > Malacostraca > Isopoda > Trachelipodidae > Trachelipus > Trachelipus rathkii. The sequence continues at coordinate 25,991 of JABUQX010044245.1, read as the reverse complement.
CTCGTAAATTAAAGTTTATATTTGAGTATGACTGGCGAGAAAGTCTAAAAAAGGACAATGCGGCTTCTTTAGTATTATTCATATTTTTTTTGAGTTGACTTGGGACATTCTAGAGGGATCATGTGGTTTTTAATTATTATTTTTAATTATTAATTTTTTAGTTGATTGGGACATCTAAGAGAAACACATAAGTCAGCTCTCTGTACGCTATATATTCACAATTCATTTAGTATTTAAGTTATGGTTGACTGGGGAATCTCTAAGAAGGGGCAAATGACAGACGACGACAGAGCACTTCTAAATTAATATCTCACATTATGAGGCTCTGAACCTGAAGATACTTAAAAAAGACGACACGCTGCATTCTTCACTAGACATATTCTTATTTTATTATGAGTATGACTGAGACATAACTCTTAGAGGGGTCACACGTGCGTCTGGTCTCTGATATTTATTCGATGTTTTATAATGATATAGTCGCTATTATTCCTGGGTTGGCGCTTGGACCAATGTCCTCAGATTAGCGCCATAACGTCTTCTTAAGTTTTATTCTTAATTTATTATTTATATGGGTTGGCTAGTGACATTATCTACCAGCGGCGAAATGCGGTTCTATTAATTACATAATTTTTATTGTTGGATTTGCAAGGTGAAGGCTTTAAAATAGGAACCATCGCGGTTTCCTAAGTATTGTTCTTATTTATTATTGGTTATGGGAAATTCTAGACGCGGGTTCTCTCATTATTAAAAATCTTTTTCCTAAATTATAAATTATTATTGGTTGGCTGGGACAGTCGAGGCCATGCGACTATCTAAATTATTATTGCTTATTGTCTCACTGTTATAACAAGGGCGTGCAGGACATTAAGCGCTACTCGGGCGAGGCAGCACTAGGCAGGGGAAAATGCGAGCCTTCATGGTAATGAATATTTATTAAAAATTATTTGTTTTTAAACTTTACAGATCGTTGATAAGCTTCATACTTAAACTATTCGTAAAAATGACATGGATGAATATCCAAATGTAATTATGTTAATTCTTAATTTTAGTGGGTGAATGATACACTTTAGTTGGATTCTGCGTCTTCTTACTTTCTCTTTATATATATTTATATTTATATATATTATATATATATATATATATAATATATGATATATATATATATATATATATTATTATATATATAGTATATATATATTTATATATAATATATATATATATATATTTTATATATATATAGTATATATATATATATATTTATATAATATATTATATATATATATATATATAATATTATTATTATTATTATATATATATATAATATATTATATTATATATATATAATACTATATATAATTAGGGTGGGAGATATATATATATACGGTTCAACTAACAAAATACTTATATGCTATGAGGGATAAGTTTTATCACATACATAGTCGTATATTCCAAAGTTGTTAAAGAGAATATCCTCTATTACCTTCTTAGCTATAGAAACAGGGTGTGGATTCGAATCCATATATCACTATATAGTTTAACTTTGCTTGCCTCCTTATAATATATTAATATATATAATTATATATATATATATTATATAATATATATTATAATTTATATATTATATAATAATATATATAATAATTAATATATAAATATATAAATATATATATAATAATTAATATATATATTTATATATATATATATATGATATATATATTTATTATATTTATATATTTTTATACATTAATATATTATATATATTTATATATCCTTCTTTAATTAATGAATACAAGGAAAGATTTATTGACTATAGAACCTTTTATATAAATTTTTCTAACTAAATTTTCAATTGTTGCACAGAATATTAATAATAAAATTTAATATAATAATAAATATATATATTAAATTAATATATAATATAATTTTGAAGAAATAAGAATATTTTTTATATAAATCACTACAAATAAAATTAGTAATAATAATTATATTGGTTGTGTTAGAAATGCATATATAATAATATATTATAATTTAAATATAATAATAAAACAAATATAATAATAATATTTAAAATTTAAATTATTTATAGGATTTAAAAATAATTTAGTTATCCATTTAATACTATAATATGCCAAAGGTTGATCGATGTAAATCATTTATATATGTAATTACAATTAATAAATATCCTAATTCCAGATAATTGAACTTCAATATTATTTTCTTTACACCACTTATCAATTATAAATAGATTATCGTCGCGGCCGCAACCAATTTCAAAATACTATTTTTTTCGTAAATCATAATATTTAATTAACTAATTATATGAATCACCCCAATAATTAGTCACAAAATAATAATAATTTAACGTTAATCCTAATAATAAATGAATAATAAATTGTATATATAAGTATATATTATCTCTATAGTATGTTATATATAATTACATCCCTCTAGATATCTTGAATAGTAATAAGCGTCTAGATAGTACTCGAGATTACCTTGCCTACAAAAAAGATATTAAGTAGGATAATTTAACGCAACTTTACTCAGTTTTAAAAATAATATACATAAATTAATATAATATTCATATTATTAATATAATTATTATTGTTTTATAATAAATTAAATATATAAATTATAATTTATATATAATTTGATCCGTATTCATTTATTCTATATCTAATTAGTTTTATGGAGGTAGATGTTATAGAGAAAAGAAGAAGCAAGTTTATCTAAACGAACAATATAAGAAATATATTAATTTGTACATTATATAAAACATATATTCTTTTTATGTTTAATCGATCTCAGTCGCAACATGACGTTGGTTCGATTATATTACCCATAGATAACGATAGGTACAATTTATATTAATTCCTTCATTTATATCTCATACAATAAATAAATAATGTTCTTTATTTAAAAATTAATAATAAATATTTTTTTTTAATGAAACAAAGGTTTTTAGTGTATATATTGTCGGTCATAGTGCAGTATTTACATTTAATTAAATGTTACAGAACGAGAGAAAAAGAGAGAGAAATCAGGCTTGAATTTTAAATCCTGTTGAAAAATGCTTACTTATAGAATGAATTCGTCTTGAATTCTAAACGCCGTAATGAATTATTGATGGTGGACTCTAGGAATTTTTGTTTATGTATGAAAGTGTTTGTATCTTTTTAGATTAGATCTAGCTTTTTTGGGTTATGTATTACATTTTAATAATTATTAGATTGATATTGGAATTACAGTTTTTCAATAGATTAGATAGTGCGATTAATCATTGAGTAATGCTGGTAAATTCAAATTCAGTATCTAATTATTAAAATTCTATGCTTGATTTGGTATTATTTAACGTTAATCATGTGTACAGAGAGGCAAATTTTTCTTTATCTCTCCTTCTTGTAAACCACTCATATGGTACAATGGAATCTCCTTAGATATGTATTATATATATATACAAATTTAAGAGTAATAGGTCTATTTGCATAGTATTTACATCTTATATATATATTCTTATACAGCAACAAGATGGAGAAAAGGACATATTTTAAAGTAGGTGAAATGCCTAGTTAATATATTCTGCCTTGAAGGGAGGCTATACTAGGTTCCGTTTTTGAAAAGTTATTATTATAGCTGGTTCTTTATATAAAGTAAATAATCTATACTGATTTTCTAGGGTAAGAGTGCAAGTAGGCTCATTATAACGAAAGATGCGTCTGAGTTGTATTCACAGATCTCAGTACTAGTTATCGCTATAATACATCTAATATAGTCGATTATGGCTATATTACGCCTATATAGTATTTATATACCAGAGTAATAGAGGCAATTCTTTCTTTAATCTATTTCCCTCACATAACGAAGTTTCATTTTTTATTTTATTTATCTATATTATTTATATATTATATATTTCTATTATTATATTATATTATTATATAATATATATAATATATATTTATATATAATTAAGTTATATATAAATATATATAATATATATATATATATATTATAATATAGTATATATTATATATTATAAGTATTAATAATTATATATATATATAATATATATTTATATATATATATATTATAATGAATAGATATCTTATAGTTATAATTATATATATATTTATTTCTTTTAAATATATTCTTCAGTATACACTATTGTATATATATATTTTATATTATATATATATAATTATAATATAATATTATATATTATAATATAATATATATATATATAATTATAATATTATGATATTAATTATAAGTATATTATATTAATTATATTAATATATTATATTATATATATTATTTATTTTTTTTTTATTTTATTTGATTATTGATATTTTTAATATTTTATGTTATTTAATATATACACCTCTAAGGTAGATATATTGCAGTGGTAGAGCACTCATCCGTTATAGCAAATAAATAGCATATGGTTCCTAGTATTTCGCAGACTGTATCTGGGCGGGAGAATGTTTCGCTTACATAACTAATACTGAGTTTATGGCTTTCAAGTCTTGATTCAACGTTTAATTATTGTTAGTTATATATATAATATTAATAATAATTAATATCGAATATCTATCTCTTTATATTATTTTAAATATTTTGATATATTTATAATATATTTTTAAATATATTACATTTTATATTAATATTAATATATTAAATAATATAATATAATTAATATTATATATATATAATATATATATTATTAATATATATATATATAGTAATTATATATATTATATATATAATTATATATATATATATATATTATATATTATATTCAATAATATAGTATATATATATATATTTATTAATTATTAATTATATATATATATATATATATAGATATTATATATAATAATATCTTATTAAATATAAATTAATATACCATTAATCAGGCTTTAAAAATGATGATATTGACAATAATTATTATAATATCCCTAACAATATTTCACATAAATAATTATATAGTAATAATAATAATATTAATATATTAAAATATATATATAGTATATATTTATCTAATATTAATATTTATTATAATATTAATATATATAATAATTAATTTATTTATATATTTATATATATAATATAATATTAATTATAATTATATTATAAATATAATTATTATATATATATAATTATATATAATATATATATATATATATATATATAATATTATATATATATTAAATATATTAATATTATATATAATAAAATATTATATATAATATGGGATGAGAAATGCCTCTAGAAGAGCCACAATTCCATATCTCAAAAAACATCTACAGCTATAATAGCTATAGGAAAAAGGAATACATTGCTGGATGCTGGTCTAAAATTTTACCGAGGAACTGTAAAAAAAAAAAAAAAAAAAAAAAAAAAAAAATCATATCTCGAAAACGTACAAGCTACAAGCGCAACAATAAAAATATCATTTTGGGAAATCCTTATGTAAAGATTTGTGTTCGGGTTAAAATGAGATATATTTTAACTAATTTATAAAATTACGACTTAACCTTTAGTAGTGACTGTTACACCTTATAACAGCATTTCATGACGATCAAAAGGGGGTGCTTGGTGGAACATAATGGTTATATTGTTAAATATTTTTAATTGAATTTTTTTTTACTTTAATTTTTATTTCGTTTATTTTTTTTTTGTTTTATAACACATTCGACGATGGTTATTGTGTTTTTGGGCTTCGTTAGCCTCGATTTTTTTTTTTTTTTTCTTTTGACGGGGTATAATCCAACACAAGCGGGTTGGTGCGGAAACGTTTTTCTCACATACCTCCGTAAGGGAGCTGGGCGGAGAACCCGCGACCGCCAAATAACCAAAGAGCGGGGGTTCCAGGAGACCCTCCCGGAGGGGGGGGAATTAGTCCCTAAGCCCGTATGTTTTCCCTCGGAGGCCAGAGAGCCGGAGACTGCTTGAAATTATTTTTTGGGGGAGGACCTTGGTGTAAATTCCGTAGCAAAAATAAAAAAAAAATTTTAATATAGAATAAATTGAATCTTAGCCATTTATGTTAAATGAGTACCCGACCATCACATCCCTTTGTGTGTATCTATATCCATTATTTATAATTAATTAAACAATATTTTTATTTTTTTTGTTTTTTTTTTTACATTTTCCTATCCAAAATTTTCGACGGATTCCAAAAATGTATTTCCCTTTTCGCTGTACTATTGTAGTTTTTGAGATATAATTTTTTTTTTAATTTTTTTTTTTTTTTTTTTTTTTTTGTGCATTTTCCGACAAAAGAAAATTGAACCAGCATCCGCAATGTATTCCTTTCATGGTAAGCTGTTGTAGAGTTTTAAGATATGCGATTGTGGCTCTTTCTAGAGGCTGACCCTATAATATATATACTATATATATAAGTATTATATATATATTATATAAATATATATATATATATAAAATATATATATATATATATTATATATATATATATATATATATATAATATATAACATAATATATAATATATATAATAGGTATATATATATATATATTATATAGTATGTATATATATAATATATATATATATATATATATATATATATATTGGAATAGTTTCTGAGCAGCTTTAAGTAATTGTGGGTGATACTTAATTTGGATTGTTTCAGTGAATAATAGCCACGAGATGGATACTACCTTATTGTGTAAAACTAGGTCTTAGGCTCAATTTTGATTTTGTGAGCGAATATTTAAAACCACGAAATTGTTTCCAGTTAATCCCATCTGCATAAGAGGAATGGTTTCTTATATATGGAAAACCGTTTAAATTTGAAGCATGGCAGTTTTTGTCCCAGCAGGCTCCTTTGAAAAGTTCTGCACAATTTCTTTGAAAGTCGAAATCATTATGTTGGTCATGAGTGCTAAAATTTCTCCCTAAATGTTGTCTTAATCCATCTTCAGCATTCCCTGAGTAATCTCCAATGTCTAACTGGTATTTGTCACTTTCGTCAGATATGTAAAAATAAGAATATTTTGCCCATCGAGCGTTTCCTTCATAATCTTCTAGGTTCACACGAAGTTCCAATAAGGTGTCACCAACTAAGGCACGAATGTTGTCTAGTCCAAGCCAGAATTCCCCATTAAGATTTCCAAAACTCAATTTATATTCCGTCCATCTTCGGTAGAAATTTTACCTCTCTTGAAAATCATAGCGATATTGTATTACTGTCCATCCTCCACCATCTGCATCTTGATCACAAAATACATTAATTGATTTTTGAATACAACATCGATAGGGATAAATTTATCGAATTCCTGATTCTGCTTCTCCCATTTTCTGGATATCAGCGCAATCTTTCGGGTATTTCTCTTCACAAAGATGATTTTTGAGTTCGTTAAGCTCTTTTATAACATTTGGGAAATATTGATCTTTGGGTATATCCGAATATATTGCTTTAAAGTAGAAAAATAAAATGTCAAAAACAGTTACAGCATATTTCCTAAACATGTTTCTTTCACTGTTGGTAAAAAGAGATTTTTTTAATTTAACACTGTTTAGTTAAAACAACTTTATTCTTCTGACTCTCGCCTCATTCTGGTAATTAAATTAATTTGCACAAATTAAATAATTATTTAGGCAAACATTTGCTTCCTGAGAAAACCTTTGGAAATATTCCGGCTATTGCGTGATAATATTGAAAATTTATGATACTTAATTAATCCGAAAATGTAAGTCATTCTATCCCATCAGCTCTAGTTTTTTTTCTGTGACTACTTTTATTATGGATACCGACCCAAAAATTGTGAAAATCAGATTCCAATCATTAGCTCATAGTATAAACTGTATTTTTATTAATAAATTCTATTAAATATGCCTCAAACAACTACAAATGAAAACATGGTTATTAAGTAAGCCATATGCATATAGATTATTGTTAAAATAATTACAATTTCAGATAAGAAATATCAGATTTCGTTGTTTTCAAAAAAGTGAAATTTTTGGCCCAATATATATATATATATATATATATATATATATATATATATATATATATATATATTATAAAATAATAGTGAAAAAAAAAAAAAAAAAATATTATATACAAATATTATATATAATATATATATATATATAAGTATATATATATCATTGACAAAATAGGGTGCAACAATAAAAAAAAAACTTCCATCCACAATTACATCTAAATACAAAAATATGATGATTTGACATTTACTACAAAGCAACCCATTAGGTACTTATTGAGGAGTAAATGATTTTCTTATAGCCTTTCTTTTATGTTGTCTAAGAGGAAGATGATCATGATCATCTCTTTTTAAGCACCAACAGTAGTCTGCTAGCATATTCACATCCCAGCGGCCCTGATATCTTTCCTCCATCACTTTTATATCCTGATGGAACCGCTCACCTTGTTCCTCACTGTAATCTCCGCAGTTGTCTGGAAAGTAGTCTAAATGGGAACTAAGAAAATGCATTTTAATTGACATGTTTGCGCCTAATGCTTGAAAGTTCTGCAGCAGTTCGTCTACTACATGTTCGTAATCTGTACTTCGGCGATTTCCCAGAAAATTTGTCACGACAGATCTGAAAGAGAGCCAAGCCCTTCTTTCTTTGTTCACCATAACATCAGTGAATTAGTGAGGATCTGAAAAAAGTTTTCTAATTGGCGGACCGTCGAAGATTCGAAATGCATTTTTTCAGGTTACAGATAACATTGCGATCTTTGTTTAGTGCTCGGACGAAATTCTTCATAATTCCAAGCTTTATATGTAGAGGTGGAAGTAAAACATTTTTAGGTTCGATTAGAGGGTAAAACAAAAAAAAAACATTGTAATGACCTGGTTCAAGTTCATTTCTGATCGGCCATTAGCGTCGTGTGTAGTGTTCCTTACTTGCTCGACTGTCCCAAAGACACAAGAAACATGGATATTTAGTGTAACCGCTTGTTTGACACCACAAAATAGTATTACCTAATAAAAAGAACATGGAGTGAATTACATATACTTGTTTGAACATAAAAAATCCTCTTTTCTTTGCTCAAATGAATAAAGATAAAAATTTTCTGAAATATAGATATATTCTTACCTTCATGTCTCCACATATCTTCCAATTGTGTGTTTCATAGTTTAAAACCTGAATCAGATGCTTCAGGTTGTCGTATGTTTCAGTAAGCATCACTGAAAAACCAACAGGAACAGATGCCATCTTGTTACCATTGTTAAGAAGTACTGCTTTTAAACTTTTGGTGGAACTGTCTATGAACAGTCGCCATTCTACAGGAACATACTCCACACCCAATTCGTTAATGAGACCTTTCACATCATTGCAGTAAGTAAGAGATTTGGATTGATCAGCAGTGAAATATTTACGAAACTCCCTTTCACGATGGCGGTACCAATAAAATGTTGTTTCTGAACTTAACAAATTGTGTTCGCGAAGCCGTGACCCAAGCAATTGAGCTGATTCTTTGGACAATCCCAAATCCCTAGTCAAATTGTTAAGTTCTGATTGCCTTAAAGGCTTAGGTTGATTCATCTCAGAAGTGGCTTCATACATAGGGGAACCATCAGCATCATCATCGACAGCAGCATCATGTAATTCGTCCTCGGAGTCTTGCGTCAAGAAAGTTTCGTCTGGATGATTGGGAATTGGAATTCCTGGACCATGAGGTACCGGTTTTATGGCAGATGGAACTTCAGAATATTTCACGTGTTGCTTGTTCTTTCGATTTATTCCTAAAAGCAAACAAAACAATTATACATGCAATTTCTACTACCAAATGTAATTACATTTTTAATACAACAAAAGAAAAAAATATTCATAAATATGTCATACCTGCTAAATTGTCATGCAGAAGTAACAGTCACTAACATGATCTTTGCCTTCCCTCCACACCATTGGAACACCAAAGGGGAGAGACTTTTGTTTTCCCTTGCTCCAACTCCTTAAACCTTCAACGCACGTTTTGCAGCAGACATGAGGAGCAAAGGTTTTATCCTGATCTCCAAGTTTTACCCCAAAGTAAGCAAAGTAGCTTTTTTTTTAACAAAGGTTGTTATATTCATCTTCTGTTCGGGAAAAGTGACTTTCCTACAAATGAAACAAAAACGGTCAGGATCATTTGTGCACTTTCTATTCATTTCTGAAATTCAGGAGAGGTTTTTTATTATGCAAGTCGTGAACAATAGGCAAAAATATAAACTCGAATAATAATGCAAAATTTAAATGTGCAAAAATAGAATTAAATAAATATATCAATATATATATATATATATATAGTATATAATATATATATATATATAATAATATATTATATTATATATATATATATATAAATATATATATATATATATATATATAATATATATATATGTATATATATATATATATAATATTTATATATATATATATATATATATATATATATATATATATATATATATATATATATATATATATATAATATTATATATTATATATATTATATATAATATATATAATAATATATTAATAATCAAAAAGTATATCATATATATATATATATATATATAATATATATATATATTATATATATAATATATATATATATATATATTATATTATATATATATATTATATAACTATATATATAAATATATATATATTATATATATATATATATATATATAGTATATATATTATATATATATAATATATTATATATATTATATATATAATATATATATATATATAAATTATTAAGTGCAAAAAGTATATATATATATATTATAATATATATATATATATATATATATTATATTATATTATATATTATATATTATATATATATATATTATATATATATATATTATATATATTATTTCACTATACATATATATATATATATATATATATATATAATATATATATATATATATATTATATATATATATATATATATATATATAAATATTATTAAGCACAAAAAGTATATCCCTACCATCTTGTGTATCACATGTTTTTTTCTGATTATAAATTAAGAATATATATATTATATATATATATATATATATATCTATATATATATATATATATATATATATATATATATATATATATTACTATATATTATATATATATACTTTTATATATATATATATAATATATATATATATATATATATATATTATATAGTTATATATATATATATATATATATATAATTATATATATATCTATATATATATATATATATATATATATTATTATATCACTATATATATATATATATATATATATATATAATTATATATATTATATATATATATATATATATATATATATATATATATATATTATATAATATATATATATTATCTATATATATATATATATATATATATATATATATATATATATATATTCTCTCCTTTTTTTAACTCAATTTCGAAAAGCTAAATTTTTACTCTTTTCAAAATATTTTGGATCGGCTCTAGATCAATAACCTGACCTGATTGGATTAAATGAGTAGCATTTTTGAATTCAGCGTGTCGAAAATATATATATTCAGCTGAAAAACCTAAACCGGTAAAATGTCGCAGACCAGTGTTATATGCGGATGATTTGATTTTGTGTGGTGAATCTAAAGAGAGTTTAAGAGGATTGGTAGAGAGATTTGGCAGGGTGTGTAAAAGGAGGGGTTTGAAAATAAACGTAAATAAGAGTAAAGTTATGGTTGTGTAGTGAGGACAGTCTACAGTGTAAAGCTTATGTTTTTGAGATGTTGAGCCTGAACAAGTGTCTGAGTTTAAATATTTAGGATATATGTTGGATGAAAAGGGAACGGATGATGCAGAGTGTATTTATAAAATTGTGAATAACAGGAAGATGGCTGGTGCAATTAAATCGTTGATGGATGTAAAGGGACTAAGTCTTGAGTGTGCTAGGGTCTTACATGAGGGTATGTTGTTATCTGTGTTAATGTATAGTAGTGAGACTATGGTCTGTAATAAGAGGTATAGATCTAAAGTTCAGTGTGTTCAGATGGACAATCTTAGGGGCGTGTTAGGTGTGAGAAGAATTGATAAAATGAGAAATGAACGTATTAGAGAGTTTTGTGGTGTGAAGAAAGGGATACATGAGAGAATAAATGAAAGTACGTTGAGATGGTTTGATCATGTGGTAAGGATGAATGATTGTCGGTTGGCTAAGCGGATGTATAGTGGTGAGTGTGTTGGGAATAAATTGGCTGAGAGACCGAAGAAAAAGTGGATTGAGTCAGTAAAGGAATGTCTGGAGGAAAGAAATGTGAGTTTGGCAGAGGCGAGAAGAAAGTGCATAAATAGGAGTGAATGGCGCGGGTTTTTGTGAGGGTGCTAATATTAGTTTGTGGCCCGCACCTGGGCCAAGGAATGAACCCTGCACTTATGATATGCCATAGTGAGGGACAGTCGCGGTCCTGTGAAACTCTAGGGTGGATTTTCTGACTGCGACGAGTTCTCACTAATAGGTATAAAAGGGGCGGTAAGGTTGGGCTATCCTTTCGACTTGTGTTATATTCTTCTACTACTTTTCTCTTTCCGGTGCATGTGGAAAAAAGGTAGATGATTATATATATATATATATAATAATTTATATAAAAAAAAAACTATATATAATATATATATATATATATATATATATATATATACTATATATTATATATTATTATATATAATATATATATATATATATATATATATATATATATATATATATATATATAGGCGCGCATCCAGAAGAGTTCACACATGTAACTAGAAAACTATAACATGTACAGGAAAATAAATAACATTTTTGATTTTAGCAAGTAATTTCATCGATGAAACTTAAAAAAAAATTTATTTTATTCTAATATTTATTAATAACACCTTAAAAATTAATAAAATCTTACACCTGGCAAGTCTACGCTCTGATTGACCTTGAAACCTGCATTACTTCTTGAGAGCAAAAGCTGCCAAATACCATTTTATTTTTACGCTTTGGAGAAAATGTTATTTTTGCTTTTTATATTCTTTTTAGGGGGGTTCGAGCCGACGAAGTCCCCCCCGGCATCCCCCGGTAGGCCGAGAAACCCCGACTCTATCCATCGTTCTTGTTTACCCGTAGGTATTCTTTAGTTTAAAAAAAAATCAACATTTGGCACCTTTGCTTGCTCACTCGGAGTAAGCGAGCATCTTCGATTTCTCAAAAAACTAATTTTTTCAACATTTTTAACAATTTTAATTTTTTAAAAAGCCTTATTTTTTTTATTTTTTTTAATTTCAGGGGTAAAAATGTCTCCTGATTAATAAAATGATATTTATTTTCGTGTAGCTGTTATAGTTTTTTAGTTACATGCCTGAACTTTTCGGGATGCTGACCATATATTTATATATATAAATATATATATATATATATTAATATATATATTAATATATTATATATAATATACTCCCCTATATATATATGATATATAAAATTATAATATATATATATATATATATATATATATATTATATATATATATATATATATATATATATATATATATATATATATATATTCCCTACTATTATAAGAAAAATTTATATTGGACGCAGTCGGGTCATGTGACTTTCTTCGCACAATCCTAGGGTGACAGAGTTAGCAACAGGCCCTTTATTTTTTTGCTTGTTCAACTCTGGGACAGCTTTAATAATAACTTTGCGCCCAGAAACAACGACATTCTATAGAGCTCTGGAAGAATGAGTTTCAGGCCATATATGAATAGAAGATTATCCAGTTTCCTTTGCCAAGGGTAAAAACACCTACACTGAGAGTATATATATAACTCGAGAACTAGCGAAAGTGTTCTAGAATCTAAAGTTTTGCGACCAGAGTGAAGATGCTGGTTTAACAGACAGGGCGAAGGCACTTCTTAGAAGATGTTATATATATATATATATATGATATATATATATATATATATATATAATATATAATATATATATATATTATATATATATTATTATATATAATAATATATATAATATATATATAAATATATATTATATATATATATTAGTATTATATATATATATATATATATATATAGAGAGAGAGAGAGAGAGAGAGAGAGAGAGAGGGAGAGAGAAAGAGAGTTGTATATAAATCCCGGGTATAGGGACAACCCCTCGCTTCGCTCTGAGATGTCCCGGAACACGCTTCGCTCCAGGGTTTTCTATACTGCTTAGAAGAGTTTTTTTGAAAGAGTGAGGCTGAAGGGTGGTTTGGAACTCCGGTTTTGTATACTACTTGAATCTTTTGGTAGAAATAATATTTTTGTATAAGTTACCCATATGTTTTACATCTTTCATCAAGTTTTCTTTAACGTTCTCTATAGAAGAAAATTTTATTTAATGGTAAACTATAATAAGATTTTCGTACAAATACATATGAATTACTTATCATTATTAAAAAATATGGAAGGATTTCTGACTCTATATTTGCATTAAATTAATATAAATAGAGAGTTAATATTTGAATTTACATTAAATTAATATAAATAGAGAGTTAATATTTGAATTTACGTTATAGCTTTCAGAAGAGATTGGTGTTTTTTAAAGTGTTTTTAAATCATTATTATTTTCAATAATTTTATAAAATAGATTTTTTATCTCTCAAACTTAAATAAATATTAATACTTTCTTCTGTAGTAAACACCCAATTCTCTTCTGATGCCGCCATAATGTAAACTAAATTCTCAAAGTCGTAATACAACTGATAATAAAACTATGAATTTCTGAAATATTCTAGATTATTCTTGAGATCGAAAAGTCAACGAGATTTATAGAGTGTAGATAGTTTTTAATGTCTGATAACCCTTTGTAGGTGGTTTATTGGTAGAATAACCACCTAAAGGTGAGTGGTTGTCGATTCAATCCCGGTGAGGTCACTTTTGATAAAGTGAGTAAAAGAAGTTATGCACTTTCAGTGTACAGGTGACGTCACAACGAATTTATAAATAAAAAATAAAAAAATAAAGAACAAAGAACGAAATAAGAAGTTGTGCCACTGAAATACTGCTGCAGGAGGCGTTGTCCTACACGGGATTTCTTCTCAGAATATTCTGGGGCTCAGGGACTCTCCAGTTTACAATTTAATTGTCCACCTTTTTGAACTTGTATTATCATAAATTCGTGTGTAAGCGCCCCATATTTCTTTTTATGTGTCTCGGATTTAGAAGCAAATCCCGGTCCCTGAGCATATATAGATGCCCTAAATGTAATTAAAAATATTTTCCAGAACAAATCTCAATATTACACAACTTATTCCAACTCTGATTCCGCTTAAAATGAGTTTTCAAAGTCCTAATGCTTTTTCTCCAACATTGTCCTGCTATTTACGCGGAATTCGCACACAGTAACCCACTTTCCCCAGCCCATAACTCAATCAACATTCTTCAATTAAATATCAATGATATAATAAATAAACAAAAAGAACTACACCAGACCCCTAATTGAATACAATATATACGTAACCCTTATTCAGAAATCCAACCTCACCCCAAATACTTATCTCTCTCAATTTCAAAATTACTCAACCCCAACACAAGAAAAGAATCCAACCAAACATGGACCCTTTGCCCTCATGCACAAATATATTCAATTCGGAAACACCATAGATGACACACAACTTCTCATGAATAACTGGCAAATATCCACGTACCAATCAATAGAAATACAAGTCAATAAAAAACATACAAACTAAATAATTCTTATATCCTTCCATTCACTCTCAACACTGTCCACGGGATTATACCCAGAAATAATAACTTAATATTGGCAGGGGACTTAAATGCACATCACCCTGCATGGGTTGACACTCTCACACACATCAATTGGTGACGCACCCATAGAAAACTTACACTCACTCAATATCCCTTACTACAAAAACCAACCTATTTGATGACATCTACAACATAATCAGAACCCACACGTCCCCCAATATTTCCTTCTGTTCCCAAAATACAAATTACTACACCATAGCAAACTTCCACTCTCTCTCCTCTGGTCACATCTCAATACTAATCACAATTATATATAAACACCCTAAACATATCGTTAAAAAAACACATGTCAAACTGACAAGCAAACTGATAAGCATATATTAATCTCATTGAACTAGATCTATAGTCTATCCAAATAACTGACTTTCCCTCTCTTCCCAAATCAATATATCACTTCAATAAAATAATTCTAAAAGCATCCAAATAATTCACCCTTATGACTACCACAAATAATTCAACCCCAATATTTCACCAGAATTCGATACCCTAACAAAAAAAGAAATTCCTTCCAACAACATGGACAACCAAATCAAGAAAAACAACCAAATCATAGACCTTAGCAATGGAACAAATAATCTAATCGACTTAATTATATGAGAAAAAGAATTGGCAACATTACGCTCAAACTCAAAACCAAAAAATCAACCAAACAAAAATATTCATTACAATAAAAAATTCATACTTCACAAACTCAACCCATAACAAGCCATGAAGTCATCTGTAAACAACACAATAAAATTCCCAGCCCAAAACAAAGAATTTAATATTATTGTCACGCTATTCAAAATCAGCATAAACCCACAATCCCCACCAATAAACTAACAATTAAACGAATTAAAATATTAAATATCAACAAAGATGGCCCATTCACTCCTTAGAAGTATTCAACACTTTCAGAAACCTTAAAAACTCACCAGCAGTAAGTAGTACCTGTTCAAATATAAAATATTCATTCCAAATATCTGGGAATCAAAGCTACCGCAGCCCTAACCCAAATATTAAACGTTGGATGGCAAATTAACACTCTCACTCCACTCTGGAAACAGGCACACATAATTCCTATATTAAGACCAATTACTCTTTACAATATTCAAAGTACTTGAAAGGTTAATTTACTCTTTACAATATTCAAAGTACTTGAAAGGTTAGTCGGAAATAGAATCTCCCCTTTCATTCACCTATTTGATACATAAGATGAATTTTGACAAAAGACTAATATCACTCTCCTAATAGATTTAAAGCAAACTTCCTTACGGTTTTAACTAAACTCCAACCCCTTCTCGTACTCTCCTATTATCAATAGACATCAACAAGGAGTCTGATTCAGCCTCCCGACAGCTTTTAATAGCAAACGTACTAATATAAACATCAAGGACAAAAAAAAAAAAAAAAAAAAAAAAAAAAAAAAAAAGCTATCCATAAGCTGAAATTTGTTTTTATGCTTATGTTAATTTTATGCTAATTAATTACTGTTAATGAGTTTTAATCTGTTCATGTTTAATTTTTTTTCATATATTTTATTACTTTTAATAGTTTTGAATTTAAAATATCCAAATTCTAAAAAAAAAAAATTATAATTATCTCTGTACTTTCATTTACTCTTAAAATACCTACAGATATTTAAAACTTTTGCAAAAATAATTTTATTATTTTTTTAAGTTTAAAAAAACAGTTGATAAACAACTCTCAAGTGAATATTCTACTAAATACAGATAAAAATTAAAGGAAATAATAATAATAAGGAAAAAAATTACTTATTTTTATTCCCAAAGACAAAATTAATTTACTGGAAAAAAAATAATCTTGTGAGAGCTTTAAATAAATGTTTTAATATTTTACTAAAAAAAAAAAAAAAAAATCAAATTTTTTTTCATTATTTTTATATTATTTTATTTTTATAAATGTCGAGGGAAATGTTAAAAGAATGAAATGAAAATTATTTAAATCCTTTAATTAAACTCAGAAATTATTTTTAGAATATATATAATATATATATATAAAGTAAATATAATTTATATTTATATAATACTTTAATAGTATATATATATATATATATATATATATATATATATATATATAATATATATAAATGTATTATTTATAAATTTTCTTTTAAATAAAACGTAGTATTTTATTAATATAATATATATATAACTATATATAAATATTATATATATTATATATAGATATAATATATACATATATAATATATATATATATATATATATATTATATAGTCATATATAATATATAATATATATATATATGATACTACATATACTATATATATATATATATATAGATATATATATATATATATATATAAATATATATATACTATATACTATATGAAATAATATAATAATATTATAATATAATATATATATATATATACAGTATATATATATACGTACATATATATATATATTATATATATATTATACTAGTATTATATACTATATATATGATACTATAGATAATATTATAATATATGAAGCTGACTTGCGTGCGAGAACGACGCATTAAAAATGATAGTGGGAAAAAGAAAGAGAAAGATTTCAGAAGAAAGGCAATAAAGAGAAGGAACCAAGAAACACCAAGAGGTTGGTTGCAACGAAGGATTTGAGTATGAGTGCTGGTGAAGGAGTTGGGTTCCTGAGAGAACATTTGTTCAGACTATGAAGAAACATTTTTAAAAATAAATTCTCAAAATTTTATAAAATTTAAACAAAAATTAAAAATTAAAAATCCTATTTTAATATCAACGGAGAGCACCAAAAATTTTAATCTTGATCTTTTGTATACAAAAGTTAATTAAACTTAGATAAATGGGAACCATCATCATTTTGAGATTTATGTTATTTATTATAACGAAGATAGTAGAAATGATCATTCGGTGGAGTCGGCTCGTATAAGTCAAGAAAGAATGGATCAAGCACCAAAATGGCGTCCGGTAGCTCAGCTGTATAGACACCTCGCAGCAAACGAAGCGAGAAACACCCAGGGTTCGTCACTGTCGGACGTCATGAGTGTCGGTCGTATCTCTCTTGGCTCCGTCTATCTCAGACAACAATTGCAGCACACCACTCCTAGATTAGGGCTTGCCCGTGAGTGGTGGTTGTTAACTGTAAATATATATATATATATCATATATATATATATAAATTTATATATATATGATATATATATATATATCTATCATACTATATCATATAGATATATAGACTATATAATATAATCATATAATATATATATATATATATTATATATTATATATATATATATAACAGACTATATATATATATATATATATAATATATAATATCATATATATATATATATATATTATATATTTATGATATAATATA
Source organism: Trachelipus rathkii (assembly GCA_015478945.1). NCBI lineage: Eukaryota > Metazoa > Arthropoda > Malacostraca > Isopoda > Trachelipodidae > Trachelipus > Trachelipus rathkii. The sequence goes on along the minus strand of JABUQX010044245.1, from coordinate 6,797 downwards.
TATATATAATACTATATATAGTATATATATATATATATATATATATCCGATATATAAGTATATATATATATATATATATATAATATATATCAATATTATATATATAATATATATATATATATATATATATATAATATGATAATATCTATATATATAATATATATATATATATATATATAATATATATATATCACCGTTATATATATTATATACTATATAGATATATATATATATATACTATATATTACTATATATATATATTTATTATATATATAATATATATGATAGATATATATAGGCTATTTATACAGTGAGCTTGACTCCAGGAGCAAAAAGCCAATAATTAATGTATCCGTTATTTTAATAATTTTAGTGTAAATACAATTAAATTTATTGTGGTAACCTAACCTAAACTAACCTAACATAACTTAACCATAACCACCTAACCTAACCTAACCAAATCAAACCCCAAATTAAACCCAAACAAATATTAACGCGAGTCAACACTAATAAAAATGCTCCATATATAGTTTATGATATATACTACTATATATATACTATAATATATATACTTATATACTATATAATATATATATATAGATATATATATATAATATATATATATATATATATACTATATATATATATCTATATATATGACTATATATTATATATAGTATTATATATATAATATATATATATATATATATATATATATATAGTATATATATATATAATATATAGATCTATAATAATATAAATATATATATATACTAATATATATATATATACTTATATATAGATACTATATATATATATATATATATACTATATATATATATAATATATGATATATTAGATATAGGGTATTCTACGGCTCGTTTAAAACGTTGGAAGGTTGAAAGATGCTATCAAAATAACCTACTTTTCAGAAGGCAAAAGTCACGTTAGTCCACAGTTACCTCGGCAGGGGGATCAGAAAATTACGGAAGATACCTAGCAAGAAGCACAATTGTGATTCCCACAACTACTTGCTCAAGTGATGCCAGAGAGAGCTCAGACAACCTAAGAGTTCATAACATTATCATTCATTTATAACTCTACATAGACATTATCCCTATATTCGGATTACGAAATCTTCTGTGTTCCCTATGGCGCTGATTACCAAGGTGACCGTGGACTTAAGTGAATTTTCCCAACTTAAAAGTGGGTAATCTTGACCACCCCTTTCAACCTTCCAGGTTTGTAAATTCACTTTAGAATCTTCATATATCATTATATATACAGTATAGTATATATAATGATATATATTATATATAATATATAATATAATTTAAGTATATAACTATAGTATAAATAGATATAATAGTATATATATATATATTATATAGTATATATATATTACATAATATATATATATACCATACTATATTATTATATATATATATTATATATAATATACTATAATATAAATATATATGGTATATATTTTATATATATTAATTATATATCTAATATATATACTATAATATGATATATATAATCATACATTTAATATATATATTATATATAGATATATATATATATAATATATATATATATATATATAGTATATAGCTATATATATATATATATATAGTATATATAATAATATATATTATATATATATATATATATATATACTAATATATATATATATAACATAGAATTCAGAGGTGGGACACTTCCGCTTCTCGGAGCGCTAGTCCGCAGTCCCGCTTCCGAACGGACACCAGAATAGGTGCGGACTGCGAGTGC
>JABUQX010044245.1:0-2500 GCA_015478945.1 Trachelipus rathkii | reverse complement strand
ATGATGTGAATCCGGCACCTGCGATGGAGAAAGTGCTCCGTGTTCGAGTCGCTTTCACACAGCTATATTCTCTTCTGCTTTGGGACTTCAGCTTCAACAAAGGCGCCACTTGCAAGGTCTCCACTTTGCCCCAAAATCTTTTTGTTGTGGGCAAATAAAGGTTCAGGCACTTGTAAGGTTTTATGGAAACGTCCGACCGAGTTCAGAATATTTATTTCACAAATCAACAAGGAGGATATAGTCCAAAATTAGAGGATACGCAAAGGTGTCCTAAAAAGGACACTAAAGAAATTAATTAAAATCATAACGAAAAGGGGCAACAAATTTAAAACATTATATACCTAAAGCTGATTTTCTGAAATTACTTGGGTTTTAAGTTTGAGACTAAAAATTATTTTGTGCAACAAACTTCAACAAGAAATTAAAGGAGTAAAAAAACGTGCTTTACGAACTGAATTGACCGCTTCACGTTTGGAATAATTTACGTGTAGCTTTTGCAACAGAAGTTGCAATTACTATTGGTCAAAAAGCTATCTTGGTCCTAATTGAAAAATTAAAAATGAGTTTAGTAACAACAAATAATAAAAAAATTGGACAGAAAACTTTAAAAATTATTTTATTTATTTCAAATACGATTGTAAGTTGAGCATGTTCTGGTGGTGTGAAGTGTTAGGTGTAGAGGGAGTGTAATGTTAATTCATATGATTTAAACTATATTGAATTCCAATAGCGAGGGGTTATGTTTAATCCGAGGGGTGGAGGCTTGATGAAAAAGAAAATGACAAAAATTAAAAAAAAAACGGGAGGAACTTAGCGTAATATGCTTTAAAGGGTGAAGTGGGTTAAGAAAAAAAAAAGTGCAAAAATTAATTAAAAGGAAACGTGATAATATAAGCAAACAAAGTCCAGGAACTAGTGCAAAAATTCTCATTATTATTATTATTATTATTATTATTATTATTATTCTATTATTATTATTATTATTATATTATTATATTATTATTCTTTCTTTATTATATTATATTATGTGCATGTGGTGATAGTTTTATTAAAAATTTTTATTAAAAAAAAAACAGAAAATATTTCACCAAAAACTTACCTTGAAAAAGATGGAACTAGTAAGGATCACAGTGCAAAGAAAATACAACACTTAAAAAGAAAATCGAACGCCGAATCTGAAAGCGAAAATAATTAATATTTCTTGTAGTTCGGAGGGAGTCTATTAAAAAAAACTGCTGGGGTAACACAGTAAGAAAATATAATCAAATCTCCGTTGTTTCATAAAAATTTAAATAAAGGAAATAAAACTTGAAAATTCAGAATAAAAATGGAAAGGAAAAATCGAGGCAAACTTAAATATTATTTGTGGACGAATTTACAAATACAAAATAATTTATTAACGACCCCGAGTGTAAAAAGTTTTCTTGTCGTCTTTTGGAAAAATGAATTATAAAAAACAAACAAACTTCAAACTTACCAGATCACAAATGAGGACAAGGAAAGAGGAGAAATTTTAGACTTGATCGTAGCACATCAGGAATCAGATAAATCTTTAGAACTGGAACCAGCCTTTCCTTATACAGGGAAAAAAAAAGGGAAAGAGGGGAGATTGATATTGGAGTTTCAAAAATGAGTTTACGTGTTCGACCAAAATATATAGGAGAGAAAGTAAATAATTAAATTAAATACAAGAAAGGGACTTTGGGCTACGGTGAATAAAGTTTTGAGAGGTACCGTGGAGGAAAATTTTTTATCCTGCAAAAGATAAATTGATATGAAGAACAAATAGATAATCTACCATTTTGTCTTTCATAAAGGCTTTTACAGAATAAGTCCGTGTGAGAAAGAGTCCCCTGCAGTGTAAAGAAAAGGAAATGAGGTATTGCAATTTATGCAGAGATTTGAATAATGTAGGTTTCTAGTCACGGCGACGTAAAATGTAAGAGTTGAGACCCACGTTGCTGACCACGGATCTTGAAACAGTAGGCGCTGCAGAATGAGCTGCACGGGGATACTGGAGATAGGGACGTCAAGTTTTAAAAATAAAACCAAACAGATTCCTAAAATGCTTAGTTATCGGTCGCAAAATGGAAAACTTCGACATATAGCAAGAAACAGAATGTGGATATTATTCTTTTCATGGTTTGTAAAGTTCGATTGATTCGGTCAAAGACTCATCCACTGAGAATGTTAATGGTTTTCAATTTTTAATGTTGGAAGGTCAGGAGAAGTAACATTATAGGCGAATAAAATATTAACGATCAAGTGGATATTCCGGAAAGTTGACGAATCTTTGTTAATCAACCTGTCTGCACGAATAATGGGAAGGGACTTGAAGGTAGTTGTATTTGCTGAACAACAAATAGTGCAATTCTTGCTGGGAGAAGGAAAATTCTTACTAGTAATTAATCTGGGTTGACTTTTGGGACAGGAGATTGAAGCTACGATCTGGAGAGAAAAGTGAGTAGGTTTGATGACGACCCTTAAGATTAAAGGATTC
>JABUQX010044244.1:0-22500 GCA_015478945.1 Trachelipus rathkii | reverse complement strand
GCTATCTTGATGTAAACTCGCCCAAACAAATTCGGTTAGACTAGTTGCCAGTAAGCATAGTCGTTAGTTTTAAATATAAAAAAAAATAAAAAAAAAAAAAAAAAAAAAAAAAAAAAAAAAACATCGAGTGCAAATATTTTAGAATAATTATGCAAAAATGAAATTCCTTCTCTCCTCTCTCCTCTATGCGTCTCTTACTGTAAACTTATTATAGTATATTAACAAAGTTTACAACTAAAAGAGAAGTAATATAGCAGAAAGGTAAATATATATTATATAAATATGATGATATAAGTGTGCATATAAAGATACACACAGAAACACTACAATTAAAAAGTTATATAAATATATATATATATACAATATATATATATATGGTGATACTATGGGAAGAATGTATTGAGAGAATGATTATAATATATATAATATATATATATATATATACTATAGTAACGAAGAAGGAAAGTTAAGAGAGATAGGTATTAGAGTCTGGTAAAGTTTTCCTGGATATATATCGGGCTTGAACTAAAGCGCACTTTGAGACATTATTTTCTACTAAATGCGCGCCAGTGTCAAAAGTGCGAGAGATTAAGTAAAAAAATCAGCCTAGCTCCAGCGGATGCAGATGCGGGGATCATCAACGCGTAAAATAATTGTTTAGTGAGAATTCAAGACCACACGACTATACTGCTGTAATCTTATATATTTGTTGAAATAAAATTAGCTATATTTATAAATATAATTATTTATGTATGATTCACCTATATATATCACGCGCAACACCCGTATAAACTAACTTCTTGTTGTAGACGTATTACTATCGAAGGATAAAAATTTACTCAAAGTATTGCTATTGCTCTAATATCCACATTGTGTGTATATATAGGTAATAGTAGATTAAATGTCTCAATGACCTATTAAGCTAGACTCATAATTACAAGACAATCAACAATCTTAGGTTACCATTATCAGAGTCTCTACAGATAAAGATAGTATAAAGGTTATAAAGAAGCCACTAGTGCAGTGAATTGATAGACCAATGTATTTAATCACGTTTAACATAAATACAATAATGTAACCTAATTTGCTTCAAAAGGGATGTGGCAAAGAATATATATAGGTATCTGTGTCAATTATCCAGATTGTCAGCAGACCTTGGACCCACATCTTTTGTACCTCTATCCTATTCGTTCTTTCATTTTTATCGCTCCATCAAGCGTTACCACCCTCTTATGAGTGGACAACAAGATTATTGCCATTGCTATATATATCTATTTCATTGATCTATATATATTATACTATTGTTAATATGATTAGTAGCGGCTCGTTCGTAAAATTTTATTAGTAAATATGACGTATGTAATATCATGAGTAAATGACAGCCAATAAAAACTGTTTGTGTCAGCGCATTACTTATCATTTTGAGTAAAGCCTAAGTTTATATTAGCAGAATTTTAGGAGAGTTAGTTACTAATTACAAAAACGTGATTATTCGATAATAATCAATACTATTATTATTAAATTATTAAATATGATATATATTTTATAATTATTTAGATATTAATTTATATTTAATTAATTATTTTATATATTAATATTTTTTTAAACTGTTAAAAGGTCATTGTTCTTCATTTATATTATATATGTAATTGTTTTTATGTATATATATTAATATACTAAAATATCTTAATGTGTATGTAATAAATATATATATATTTAAGATTTTATATATAATGATGTAATAACTACATTGAGTAATATGCAATATTTGGAGAATAATTTTTATGTTAAATTCATGCTTCGAATAAACTATTAGTAGCATTTAACTGAGCCCATATTTCAATGTAGAAAGTTTGACTTTTCTCTCGTTGATCCGTAGACAGTAATCAGAGATCTGGCATCAGCGAGCCTTAAAATACAAAGAACTGTATATCTACGGTCTTGTACACTTGTTAAGGGCCTAAAATGTATGATAAAGAATATCTACTCGCGTTGTTCTGATCTTCTGCAAAGAACATAATGTTAGGAAAGTCGTATTACATACTTATATCCAATTTTGCGCAATTCTTTCTCAAGACTGAATTATTCTTTGTATCTCTGGATTCCAAGAGGTTTCCGCATGGTTTTGTAATGAACTGCGTAACAACTGCATTAGAATCTGACAAGATTTTGTGTATGAGCACTATTAAACTTATAAACAAGAATACTTCATAACGTCCTTTTGTATAGACATAGCTATATAGAGATTCATTCGCGGTCTTAAGATCACATACAAAGGCTATTACGTGTTTCGCTAACAGATTGGTAAATGTGTGTCTCGGTTCTGTCGATTCTTGTTATTCGCCCGTGTTTTACTGATCAATCGTTTATATGGCAGTGAAATTTCTGCTTTTGAGTCAGCAGCTATATCTTCTATCGACTAATAAGCAGGCTAAGTGTCTATAATTTTAATGATTATTAGTGAAAAAATAAACACGTTAAAATCTCATTAGGTTAAGTATAAATATAAATGGTAGAATGCTCAGATGATTAATAATGCTGTGTTTTATCATAATGAACTAGTAGAATTGTTAGCTTATTCATTAGTAATATTCGCGCATTTTTTTGCTATGGAGAATTATTGCGACTACTTGTTCTTGATCAGTCTGCGAGACATGAATGCTGATTTCTGTTACATTACTTTATCGAAAGATGTCTTGCCCGGTAATAGCAGTTATTATCCAGCTACAGTCACTAGTAATTTGCGATAGTATAGCAAACTAGGGTAGATTATATCGTCATTGAAGTGCTGAATATCTCATATACATGGATAGTGTTAAAAGCGATTCTTTAGCTTATATAGTCTTTGTTTAATCTATTTTTTTTATTTTTTTTTTATTTATTTATTAAGTGATTGTTTACAGTTTACAACCATTTTACTCACGGAGCATATTATATAGGTCAAGCTATACTCAGCGAAAAGATTGCGCAAAGTCAGCATTTTTATTATTTCAAAATTAAGATTTGATACATATTACAGTTGGCTTATAGTCTCTGTTAGCGACCATAACAGATTATCAGCTGTTAGATGATCAGCTGGTTTTCACGTTCCAAATTATACGTCAGCACCGATGAGCAAAGTCCGCTGTTTATGACAGCTAATTATACTACAGAACTATATCTAATTATATCAACAGTTAAACTCTTAATTTCAAATATCTTTGTAAAGTCTACACATCTGAGTCTTAAATATCATATTATAGCCTATATAGTATATTTTTGCCTTATTATTATCATCATCACTTATCAACATCATTATTACTGGACTTACCAATCTTGTCAGAAATAGTGATATGATTATAAGGGAATTACTACAATCATAATTATATATTATTCACCCAAAATATCATATCTTACAAGCATAGTATAAACTAATATTCCAAACGAGTTACTGAATTCATGCTTATGTGCTACAGAGAGTAGAACATATATTATTAGTCTCTAATAATTCATAATAATGAGTTATAAATTACTAATCCACTATACTATATCAATAAAAAAATCTATATATGCGGATGTATAATAGCAGTAAATGCGGATTATTATGAGATAGTAAAAATTAGATGGCGAATATTCTACCAATATGGCGGATCATAATTCCGCTTACCTCTTATTAAATATATATTATATTATATAGAAAAAACGAAACTTTTTTTATTAATAATAATATAAATATTTAATTTAAATAGAGAAATATATATATATATACTATATTAATATAAACTATAATATATATATATTGATATGATATAGTAATGTGTAATAATTAGATATATATATAAAATATATATTAGAGGAGTTAAAGCATTTTAGTTTAATATTATTTGAATCAAGTTCTCTTTTATTAAAGTGATACAAATTTTATTAAATATATATTTAAATATAACTAATATTAATTATATAATATATATAAATATATATATATAATAGGTATATATATATATAATATATATAAATATATAATATACTATTATATATATATATTATATATATATATATTAATATAATAATATTATATATATATATATATATATAATATAGAAATTAATTATTATATATATATATATATAATTATATATACTTAAATTATGAATGATATATAGTACTGAAGATTCTATATTATGATGCATAGTTGCAGCTAATGTATTATTGCGTAAAATTACCACACAGACGGTCATATATCATTCGTGCCATGTATCTAATCTATGAATTTCATGGACTCTGAATATAAATCTATTTACTTAGCAAGAGCTGATTTCCATTATTACATTGATCAATGTTTGCATTAAGACACACGAGTTACTTTAGTTTTATATTATTTTGTTATACTATTGAGAGAGAGTTTTTTCTAAATAATGACCAAGACTACTACCCAACATTTAGAGAGAGTATATTACAAAAAATGACCTTTTATAGTATATTTTGACCTATAACTGAGTGAGAGTTGTGATATCTCTCATACATTTATCATCATTGTAATTTTTCACTATATCAGCGTAGATTCTGCTTGTAAAGTTCAACACCTAGATTATTACCATTGGTTTCCATTGTATTAAATTAAAAATCATGTCGTATCATTCAGTCAGTGTATAGATAGTATATTTATGTATTCACAAAATGAATTTAGATGTATTCTATTATTCTTCTGATAAAGAATATATTATAGATTATGAATTTATTCTAATAAACTTAGTTTTTCACAATTTAATATACAATATATAACTCTGGCCAAACCTTTGTTCACTATCATTATTGAATGGTGTTCATATAAAGGGATAGAGTTTAGTGAGATTATATGTAAGTAATTTGTGAGTTGACTTAGCTATAGTTTATTTTTTTAGCACTAGAGCCTGAGTATATTATAGTTCACTAAACTATGGATGGTGCATTATCTGATGTCATATCTATTTCTTATTATTTACAATATTTAGGTGTTTGGAAATCTTATTTATATGGTATTTATTGTTATTGATATTGTGATTTGTACTACTGGGATGTCCTGGTATTCCAAAATGGATTTGATTCATTAGTGAGTTATTATTCGAAATGTATATGTAAGTATATATTATTATTTATTAATGACTTTCACGATATTTAATATCTTTATGTGCAGAAGACACATACTTAACACCTACTACATCGACAAATACAAAGGAAAAAAATACTTAATGTATATATTGATTATTTATACGAACAAATAAATAAATTTATTATGTGTAATAAAAATAAAGGTTATATGACTAGGTAAAATAAGATAATTATAAAAAAAAAATAAGAATATAAAATGAACAGAAAAGAGTATACCTGACCAAATTTAAATTTGTGAGACAAGATACATGTGTTCATGACTTACAGGCTCACAATAAAGAAATTTATACAATCAAGTGGTCTCCTACAGGACCTGGTACCAATAATCCTAATATGAATCTTATACTTGCAAGGTGTGTTGTTACTATTCATTAGTTTTTTTATCAGTGATGTTTGAAATGCACATTTTTTTTAGACAATATTGATGAGTGTTGTTCCTTAGAATTTTGTATTCTGGTTCAGTTTTTATGTACTTTACTTAATGTAGAATTATCCAATTATATGATGTGAATGCCCTTGAGGTTTTTCTTTATGGAGTCAAATTACTACAAACGACTGCCCGTATCTCTTAGCCATGTCAATACACCTTGAACTTCAAATTATATCTGGGAAAAAAAGTTATGGGCTATTTTAAGACAATGTACATGCTCCTTGTCCGCACTCGTTTTCTCCATTTTCCCTACCGATGACTGCTGCTTTGTTCTTGAGTAGAACTAATTTAGCTAACGATTTGAGGGAGAGAAACTATAGACGAGACGAGGAGTTAATAAAGTATCTGAGTACCTCATTGCGCTTTTTTCACACAAACAACTCCCCACCTTTAACCAGATCCTCATTATTATTACCCATTCTTCCTCCCAAGAACTGGAGGTAAGGTGCGTAGCATGCATGGAAACAGAAAAGTGAAGAATATTGACGCAAGTCGAAAAGAAGACCACCTTACCGCCCCTTTATACTTTTAGTGAGAAACTCGTCGCAGCAGAAAATCCACCCTTAAGAAGTCCCAGACCGCGAAGGACATCACTATTTGGATTCGCAATGGTTTGGTCATCCTTTATGGCTCCAGGTGGGCACAGCATATTACCTCATAAAAACTAGATTACCTCTATATAATGCACCTTTTTATTGCCTACTGTAAAATATTTTCATCTTTACTTTCCGACTAAACACTCCTAAGGATTATACATTTAACGGACTGCACTTATCCTCATTACTTATCCACATTAGTTGTGCTCCATACATTGAACTACCCTTCTTCAGACCCTGGGGCGCTCGAGAGTTAGTACTTTGCCTTATCTATGATTAATTGCACCAGGCCACTTTATCATTCAACTTTCTAAGTAGTACCTTCTGGGTCGATCCGTTTCTTTTATCCACACTATACCAAAATTATTTAATGCTGACTTGTTCGTTGTCACATCCAAATGATTTTACTTTGTAATCTCTTCATCCCGCATTACTACTTTCAACTATTTTTCTTTAAACCAATACAACCCACAACATTCATTTCATCTTTATAGTGGCCGACAAGCAGGTAGATACATTAAGTTCTTGAATCCTTATCAGTCACTTATATCACTTAATCACTTTATTATCTTTTAGTTTTCCCCTTATTCTCTTTCTGATTATTCGAACTTTTCCAGTACACCCTCTAACTTACACTCTCGCAACTTTGGCACCCATTACTACTAAAGTTAGCATAAGAAAACAGCAAACACACAAAACAAACATACCTCTACCCACCCACTATCACATACACAAACACACTTTGCACGAAGAAACCAAATATACCCATAGACATAGACCTGTTGAGTGGCACACCAATCTTTGCAAAGCTGAACCCCCAACATCTATGCCATTATTAATGGCCTCTCCATCCCATCCAGTACAGACTTTAAAACTCCTCGTTAACCAGCCTCGTCTTTACAAACATCTTGGAAACACCCAATCCACCAACAGCACATATTTCACAATAATCCTCTTTTCAACAGACTTAAGACGCAGACCACAAACAACATACTAAACAAACATCCACCAAATTAAACTCCTTCAAGATCTACGTCAGTCATTTTTTGGCAAATTATGAATGCGGAACACGGGCAAAACCTAGATATTACAAACACGATTCCCAACCATACCACACAAAATATTTGTAACTGACCAGGTCCGGAAACTATAATTCACCTTGTTGCTACTTGTCTAACTCTCTTATCCCAGATTTAACGAAATATTATTGGTATTATATATTATATATATATAATATTATATATATATATATATTATATTATATAGCATTATATTATGATATATATATACAGGTATATGTATATATATATACTTTATATATATATATATATATATATTGTATATATATATTATTATTATATATAGTATATATATATATATATTATTATATATAGATAGTATATAGTACTACTATACAAGAGATACTATAGTAATATATATACTGTGAAAATAAATGTAGGAGAAGGAAAGAGGTAAATGGACAGTAAAAGGAAGATGATGGGGATTGCCAAGGGAATGGATCTCTTCTGGAGTTATTATATATTTGAGATGGTTATTACATTTATTATTATTATTATAGTTTCTAATTATTATTATTATTATCTATTAATCTATTTATTATTAGTATTAGTTATGTGTGGCACTACTATCCTCCCTTGCTGTGTTACTGGGCCATTATCCTGCTAAAGACTTTCTCCAATGTTTTTGAATTCGGGAGGCTATCCTCTCTGGACTGCAGTATGTTTTGGGTGGAGGGTGTCCGTTGGCGCCCAAAATTTCTTCGGTTAATGTTCGAAGTGGCAGCCCGGTCTTGGGACATGGTGTGTCTTCAATCTGGGTAGAGTCGCGAGACCTCCTGAGAGGTGGATCCTGGGCTCGATTGCGGTCTTGATGCATTACAAATCTCACCCATGGATTTCTATGATCGCGGGGGATCCCCCGCCTGGCCCAATTTGGCTTCAGCCAGTTTCCTCTACAGATGTTCATACCTCTTTTGTGGATTGCGTTGCATCTCGACCTCTAGAAAGCAAGTCTTTCTGACGTGCTAACCATAATACCTATTCAGGCATCGCCCTTCAGCACTTTATCCGGTATATATATATAGTAGTGATCGCATTTTGTTGGGCTTCTATTGGACTGATTAATTATAAGATCTAACAGCTCAGCTTGTCCTCGTTTCGTCGTCCGTTAGGGGTTTCCGTGTGTTAGTTTCCTAACACGGGTATGAAGCCGGCTTCTTAGTGTGTGTGGAGATCATGTATCATCCAACTCAAAAAAAATTATATTATTTTAAGTTATTATTATTTTTAACTTTATTGATTTTTATTTTATATAGTGCTTTATTCGACTCCCACTGTTTTCGTTTATGGGCTGTGGAAGAGGGTCTTGTATTCATCTGGATAACGCAGCATTCAGAGCAGTTTATTCTGTTGCATTTTCACCCGATGGTAAATTTTTGGCTTCTGGAAGCTTTGATAAATGTGTCCATATTTGGTCCACGCAGGTAAGCTGTTTTTCAGAACTGTTGAGTCGAGATTGTTTATTTTGAATATTTCTAAGATAAGCGTGCGTCTGCGTTATATTACGTCAGGAATGGTAGAGACATCCAGAACCAGCTTAAACAACGAGATTCTCTACAAGTGAAGCGAGGAGTTAGAAGTAAAATCCACAACAACACACCAATACTATTCCCACACACAGCACACACCACCAAACAACAACCACAAACACAAACTCAATTAGGTGTGGGGACGCAGACTGTTAATCTAAGAGCAGCTCTCCATTTCAATTAAGATGGGAAATTTAAAGTTTGATTATATTAGAAGGCGGGGGGTGGGAAGCTTATTGTTTCAATGTCGACAGTGGTTTAAAGAAAGGAGGTGCAAACATTAATATACAGATCAGATGAATGAGTGCCTCTTCTTTTTTTTAGGCACCATCCCGATGTTTGGTTTACAGAAAGCCTCCTATCAAGTAGTTATATGTTAAAATGAAAATGATATAGGAAGTTTCCAAAGATTTGGGTGTTCAATTTTCGAAAAATTAGAAAAGTGGGGTGCGGTCTTAATTAAGTATTCAGGTTGAATTGGCAGTGTCTGATCCCTGCGGTTGCACGAGAGATGGTTAACACTGCACACTTGGTGCAGCGAAAGGGACCGTAATGGTAGTGGCATACGAAGTGTCAGGTGGTCGCAAGGGTCCAAATGAATTGGAAAGTTAGGACAATTTTGGCCCTTAAACTCGACCCTAGTTGGAAAAAATGATGAACCTGAGACCCCCCTTTGAGTTTCCCAACACACATAAAACAAGTAAACCCCACCTGCAGACTTCATCTCATAATATTGACTCAGACTTTACAAATATCAAAATGCGTTAGCTAATGAACTCAAACTCATCATAGGTAAATTTTTTCTTCACATATAAAAAACGAAGACTGTTCGTTTTCCAAAACAGAAAACATCAACTCTAATACACACAACCGTCCCAGTTTCGACGTTGTTTCATTATTCCATTCCCTTTACTGGTCCCTTTCACCAACGGCTAGTTCTAGATGCTTATATTTGGAAGAATAAGTTTATCCTCTCTTCTTCCCTCGTCATCAAATCCTTATCCTTCCTATCTCTCTGAAACGCTAACTATTTTCATTTTAATAATTGCTTTCAAACAGGTTTCTGGCTCTAAAATGCGGATTCCCCATTTTCCCCTCTCTAGGCTGAACATCTTTATGGATTAATTGAACTTAAATATATCCTTCCCATCTTTTTTGTTTATTCCGTATCTGGTATAATATGTTGATTGATGTTTTTGCGTTATCCCACTTAACATACCCTTTAGAGATCTTTGAGAGCTTTAGAAAGGATTTAATCGTAATATTTTGTGTGAATAGGAAATAGGCCATGGTCATTGGGATGAATGAAAGAGCCAAATCCCTATATTCAACACCTAAAACACAAAAAACAGAATCGCATTTTTTTCCTTTAATCAATATTCAAAACTTTAAAAAATTCATTACTAACTCCATGACAAATTTCCTTTATCAAAATTCTGGCCTTTCAAAAATCCTCAAAACCTAACACACACGATATGCTACCATCCTGCAATGTGTTTACAAGATTCCAATGTCTAAATGAAAAACATTACATATGGAGAAACAATGCTTACGCGTAAATTACCAACATAAATAGACTACAAGCTTGACCATCATAACTCTGCTCTTACTATTCATAGATCCCACACAGTCACATATTGATGTACCCACTGGCGCCCATGTATTACATGGAACTTAACGTTAGGAATTTACAGAATTCTTTAATCTGATAATTGCAATTTACAAAGCTAATGACTACCAATAGAGTCCCTCTTAAAGAGAAAATTAAACTCGTCATCTTGTTTTCAATCTTTAAACAAAAAAAAAACATTACAGTGATTCCAATATCTTTATTAATTTTAATGTTAATTTAATATTTAGTTTAATTAGAAAGATCGTGAAGGAGGGCGACGATTTCCGTCGAAAGTTATGGTTACTAGGATGAAGTTGGCTATTAATGGATAATATATTCGATATTGTTCTAAATTGATATAATAAGATATTCGAAAATTACATAATGCTAACTTTTTATATATAAGTATTATATATATATATATATATATTATATAATATTATATATATACTTATAGATATTTTTATATTTAATATATTTATGATATATATATATTATTAATAATATATCTTATAGTGCACAGAGTGGCAGTTGTGCCATAGATATAGGAATTAGAGGTAGTGGTGTGTGTTGGATCAGAAGGACAGTTGGAGATTGCATTTAGATGGAAGTGTATTGATCTAGGACTACGAAAAGAATAACATATAGAGGTAACATTATGCAAAAAACAATATATATATACTCTATATATATAACATTATTATATTAAACTCATAAATTACCCAATTATAATGTACCCCCCTCAAACTCATACATACCATAAGACCTCCCCCTACTACCCTCTCACTATACATTATAACCTATATCATAATATTATACGTATCTTATAAGATATTATATATAATAACTATAGAATATATTATAATATATCTATATATCATATATATAATAATACTATACTATCAATATTATATTAATTTTAAACTCGTTAACTATATAATATCAAATTATTATAATTAAACTTTCTGCATTTTTTTATTTTTCAAGGGGCACACACGAATATATTGTACACCGGGGAGCCCGGCCACCTCCGCCCGCACCGTAAAGATAAGAAAATATGTTAACTTAAGACCATCGCAAGTACCCCATAGTAATATCTGAAAGGTATTCGGATCGGCATATGGAGTATGAAAGGTATTTTTTATTTATCTCTCTCTCACTAATTACCAAAAAGTAGTTGGCAACTCATTACGTGAAAATATTTTCTATTGATTTAGCATATTGAATATTTTTTTTCGTATTTATTTATATCTATTATTATCTATTATTCTATTCATTCATTTATTCATTATTTACATTATTCCCTTTTATTTAAGTATTATATGCCTTATTGAATTTATTATTGCTTTATTAATTTATTATTTATTATTCCAATTTTATTTTTTTCATTTTTAGTTTTTCGATTTTATTTTTATTCTATACCAATTATCATTCCTCTATTATATATTCGTTACTGCTTCTGATGGCAATAAAGCAACAAGTTGAACGCTTCCGCAACTGATTGGATTAAGTTGGAACAAAGGTTCGTCCAGTCATTCTTTAATTTTCTATTCATTTAGGTATTTTTTCGCAATCGTAGTATTTTAATTATTGATAATTCTTCGCGGGTAAAGTACGCCTATGAAAATTTTTCTTCATTATTATTATCTATTCATTTTATATTTATTAATCTTTCATATTATTATGTTGAATAGATTATCTACAATTTATGTTCAAATACCACTTAAACAAATATTCTCCATGTAATATAGTGAGCATTTTTTCTTCGGTGTGTATGTTGGGGTGCAAGCCTGTAGCAACCTGGGACCAGTCTATCAGCCCCAGCACAACCACCGCGGCTTACATGTAATAAAAAAATTTTTTTTTTTCATTATAAACTTTGTAAAAAAAAAAAATAAAAAATAATATTAGTATAAAAAATAGTAAATTGCCTACGGCATATTTGATTTATATTAATACTTAGATTTAGTATTTTTACAATAAAGTTTAAGTATTTTATCAAGATAAATTTGTACTAAAAATCAGGAAAAAGAGATGTTTCTTGTAGCTCACTCGCTTAAATTTGATCACCGGCAACCACAAAATGATGGTTAAGTTATTAGTGGTCGTGGGCAGGTTGTGGCACTTGTGAATTGAGCCCAAAAAGATTTTATCGATATGTATGACACAGTGGTAATTTCTATATTACCATTAATGATTTTTCTATATTATTGTAACAATCTTTTTAACTCTTTACGGTACATTTGGATAATATAATTTTATTTTTCTAGTAATATTTTTTTTAACTTTAATGGACGAAATTTTTTGATTGTGATAGTTTCCTATTTTGTGAACTAATTTCCATACTGACAGGTAATTTTTTATTGTTTTATTTACCAATTCTGTTATATTTCCTGTACTTTTAATACTTGTTCTTTTTAAGATACATAAACTTGTACAGTATTACTTACCATCTTTTTTAACTGCTTTTCATAGATTTGTATTTAAATCATTGAATGCAGTTGCAGTATCTAGCAAGTATCAATCATAAAAAATTAAAAACTCCTTGGTTAGTTTATTTGTCGGTCTTGAAGCTTCTTGCGTTCCACTATGGCTAAAGAAACTGATGTATATGATGGCCGTCGAGGTTCAATGCACGCATGAGTCTTTGATTTTATCTCTGTTGGAGAGTCGCTTACTACTGTCCCTTCTCCCTTCTTCTTATTTTTGTTATATTCTTATACAGGATGTTGCCTATATAATGATTTCCCAAATCATTATTTCTTAAGAAATGGTACCGATAAGTTGCATGTTTCTATTTTAAGTACTGAGTTCTATCTCTCCTCTCTCTCGCACCCTCGCTGCTGGGTGTGTGTTAATTGAAACGGAATAACCTTTAATTTACTTTCTGAGTTGAACGATTTTTGAAAATTACAAAACTTTATTCCGTAACAAGTGTAAGTCAAGTAGGGAGACTGGTAGTAGTTCCCTGTCGATTTGAACAAAATTTCGATGTTTGGGGTCCTCAATTCACTGTCTTCCACTTCTTTCTGTGGAGATGCTCGGGATGTAATTCTACCAACAACCTTCGGTAATTCGAATTAGCTTAAACTAATATTGACTGAATAGATCAAGGCGACTCTATGTCCATCGACGGGATTCGAAAATCTGATCCGGTGTCGCTGCTAGTGTATACTGTTTGCTATGCCCGGCCCCTCTCTCCGCGCGACTCACATTCCCAAATATAAGACGTTCAAGATAGTTTTAAGGCTCCCCGTTATTTCACCCCATAATTTATATGAGCGAAGTGACTGATTATCTAGCGATGAAAATAGGACATACTCACTTTGGCATTTTTTAGCTGGGATTGTGCCATTGTCTTATGTGTTGTGTCTTTTGTATATATTAGGTGTCTATAAGGTACCTGCTAACTTAATCCCTATCTAATTGTGCTTAGCATGACATAATGTTGTGTTTCATGTAAAAGGATTTTGGAACGTTAAATCCTGTTCTGAAAAATGAAAGTTAAGGCTGAGTAGCATTAACGCTTCCGTGCTTTCTAGTTTGAATTGTCTTCACTCATGTGGATTATCATCTTCCTCCACTCATTACGTGTTTGAGTTTTTAACTACAAAATCATCTCTGGTTGAGGTTCCATTTAAGCGTTCTTGTCTATTCAGTAAGTAGAGTTTTGTGTTCTTAAAATAGAACAACTATGGCATTCTATTATGATGTTATAGATCCCTTTCTGCGATATGTAATTTCCCAATTCTAAAAGTATTCCCCATTTAAGGTGTTGTATGCGAACGAGTTTTTTTTTTTTTTATTACTTTTTGTTTTTTTTTTTTGCAGTACTATAGATACTGGTTTCTCATGTTTACCGCAAGAGCTCCTTAGCAATTTCGATTCTCACCACCTCCAATATTAGGTTTGCTCCATTTTGTACAGTTAGGTCCAAAACAGACAAAGGAGTGTGGCCACCGTAGTGTGATCAGAATTTTTAATATCCGTATCTCTTCCTAAGTACACATTAATATCCTATTATTCAACCCATAGTGGCCGCTTCTTTGTGAGCCGTTGTGGGTCCTGTACATTGACTCTGATAAATTATATGGCGTACTAATATTCTCTCTATATAATACAACTTCATCCTAACAACGATCCATAAATGCTCTTCATTCATTAGTGATGGAATCAAGACGTTATTTTCACTAGGGCTTATGTCTCCGCTGCAGTTATTGCCCTGCCTATGAAATCTCACAACGCAGCCCGAAATATTACCCTTCCTCAAGCTCAGACATGTATATGACAATGACAGCCAACAGCAGTTCAATTGGTACTGTATGAGAACCCTGATTGATTTTGAAGTTTACATTGATGTTTAAAAACTTTGCGACAGTTTTAGAGTTATATGCTGTCTCTTTGTAACTAGATGTGTTTATTATTTGCGCCAACAGATTGAGCAGCTTGTACGAAATGCCAGCTTTGCTAGTAGTAACTCGGTTTACCAACTAAACTGCTAAAGTCTAAGGTCTATGAAACTTAGTTATATATATTTATTTATACGTTTTATTTTATTGGAGTTTTGGCATATCTTGTCTTCTTGTTGAGAAAGAAGGAATTTCGGTATGCGATGTCCAAAACCATTTTGACTGAGATTTCATTTTCTTTAGTCAAGTTAAGACCATAAATATTCTTGAGGAGCTTTGATCTGCTTAGAAGTTCTTTTTTTTTTCTTGCCCCATTTTTGCATGTATCTAATCTCAAACTGGGGTATTGTGGTTGATTGGTTACACTATGCTAACATAACAGTTGGTATGATTGAATGTTGCTGAACCAGGGTAACTATAAAGGTGAGGTTTTGGTAAGAAATAAAT
The DNA here is from genome assembly GCA_015478945.1 of Trachelipus rathkii. Taxonomy (NCBI): domain Eukaryota; kingdom Metazoa; phylum Arthropoda; class Malacostraca; order Isopoda; family Trachelipodidae; genus Trachelipus; species Trachelipus rathkii. The sequence continues at coordinate 7,271 of JABUQX010044244.1, read as the reverse complement.
ATAAATATTCCACCTCTAAATGAGAATTCCAATTTGCTGGCCTACTGCGACAAAACCTATTCTCAAATCCAAGCTGGAATCACGTCATTTTTATAAGAACTTTCCTAGCCTGATCTTCAGCTTTATAATAAATATAGAAACATTAGTTTAAATCCGACAGTATTCAAGTACAAATAATAATATGAGGTTTATATTTGGGTAAAACAAACAAGTTAGAAAATATGAGGAAATTCATTTCCATAATGGGAGCGTAAAAATCGAGGGATTGAGAGCATAAGGTAAGTCCATTTTTTTTTAACATTGCAGCGACCACCACTTCATGATGGATGCCTCACTACCAGGAAAGATGGACCACGGTGGTTTACCGAAATTGTTCTTATATCAGTTTTTTCCGCTCCCGAAGGTTAATATTATTATTATTTTTTTTTATTTATATTATTACTTATTCTTATCGTTTTAATACTTTATGCTTATCTACTTATTCCCAGTCCTTTCCCCAGATATTTTCCCTTCTCCCTCTTCATCCCATACGTACTAACATACATATTCCTTGTCTCTGTTTTGGATTCATCTATTCCCCAATTGCCTCGGTAGTATTAAGCTGGATCTTTCTATTTATTTTGGACTATCTTGCTACTTCACGTGGGTGGTTATTTTCGTCCTTTCTCTGGGTCCACGCTATCCACGGAGAAAATTGTCCCATACTTGAGTGATATAATCTTCGACTCGGCGTAACGTGTACGGTGGTACACTGCTTTTATTCTGTAAACCTCCACCATTGTATTGACTGGGTTTGGAAATTGTGTAGCAGAGCGTTTATGGAGGGTATAGTTCCGAAGGATTGGAGGAGGTATTAGTACCCTTATTAATAAAAGGCGTACGAAGGACGGACAGGGACACTGTTAGAGAACTATAGGTAGGTAGTTTATTGGCATGTCTACATCGCATGTCGACCAGGCAGAATCATTTTACGTCCGGACATGACTCCCCATATGTTACCTGTGCTTGAGAAGAGTGTGGTTTGAAGGAACTGATGGTAAGATAGAAGGCTGAGCTGAAGTCCGGTAGCGAGGATTGTTAGTAGAATCATATATTCCTTGATACGATCATAATATGAATTGAGAAATTGAGATAGACTATATGAGAAATTTGATATTTTAGGTTTATGACTGCACATTCGGCTATGACAGTGAGTTAATAAGGGGCCCTCTGCAGGATGTTTTGTTATTAGGTAGGATATGCCGAATAGGAATTCAGAGATAATTTGTAAGGCGCGCTAGTGGTGTTGTGTTGGATCACATGGAGTTGACAATGAAATGGATTCAATACTTGAATATGCGAGTGATGGCAAGGAAAGATGCATTTTTCCATACTACCTTAATTTTGTATATGGGCGGAGTGTTGATAGAATCAGAGGTAGGGTGGATAGGAGAGGATGTTAAGACTGATTGAGAATTGAGGAAAGATGTATCTAGGGTTGCCGGTTAGTGTAACGTGATGACTTGTTCTGTGTGGGTAAATCTGAAGAAAGTTTGCGAGGATTGTGTGTAAAAGGACGGGGTTTGAAGTAATGTAGATAGGGAAGAGAAAGTTATTGTATGACTATAGCATCAGTGGTGAGCACTGGACAGGTATCCGAAGATTTATATTAGGATATAATGTATGTGAAAATGGAAAGGATTGAATGCGAGAATGCCCCCAGTAAGAAGTGTGTTGCAAATGATTATTAGGTTCGGCTGGTTTGTGTCCATAAATACCTGAGTGAGGAAAGCTTATGCTGGGACCCTAGTCTTAGGTGACGTGCAACGGTGTTTTGCGATGAAAGTATGTGTTACTGTGTTATTAGTGTCTATGAGTTTTGAAATTATGGTTGGAAAGAAAGGTGTTAGATCTAAAGTCAAAGATGATTTGTTCAGGTGATGGACATTTTAGGGGCCTTCGTTAGGTGTGAGCGAGTTGATAAAATGAGGAAATGGTGTGAATCAAGGAATATAGATAACAATAACCGAGGAGTATATTGCATTGGTTTGGTTTATATGGAAGGATGGTATGATGAATTGTGATCTAGTGTGAGTGTGTTGAGAAATATAGAGAATGGAAAAAAAAAATGACGAAGAAAAGTGATCGGAGTCCGTTAAGACAGGACATCTGAGTTTGGAAAGAGCTGCTCGAGGAATGTTGCCTCCCAATAGGACGTAATGGAACGGGGGTTTTGTGAGGAGGGTATGGTTGCGGGACTACCCTGGTCCATGGATGCCCTACATTTCTGCCCGACGGTGCGGCTGGTTAAAGGTTCGTCTGAATTACGTTTAGGCCATAGGTGGGATTTTCTGAAACTGCGACCGGTCTCGCCATAAGTTAATAACAAGGGGGGAGGCACCGGTAAGGCTGGGCTTTGCTTTCGACTGTCTATATTCTTTACTATTTTTCTGTTTCAGTGCATGCTCGCACCTTACCCAAAATATTGGAGGACGAAGGTGCGGTTGAGGTGTAATGAATCTATGTTAATATATACAATGTATAATAATTATATATATAGGTATATATATATATAGCATGTATTTATATATATATTATATATATATCATACATATTATATATATACTCTTCATTTATTATATACTATGTATTATTATTATATATCTATATATTAATTAATATGCTACTATATATATGCGACAATTGTTTGTTATTCTGTTTACAAGGAGTTGCTCTTTGGGTGCTTATTTCTTACAGCTTCAACCAATACTTTGAAGGAGAAGACTCCAAATCCATGTGCAATGTTTGATAATTGTGAAGAATAATAATCAATTCTTGAAGATAATACATTTATTTACTTTAATTATCTTTCAAAATAAATATTGGGCAATAATTTTTTCTTAAATCACAGTGTACCATAAAGTGCCTTAAAATATTCATTTAATATTTATACATTATCAATAAAGAAATGAAGAATAAAATTAACAACAAATAATTCAATAATGAATAGAAGTGAGGTGATTTTCTCAGCAAGCCAGATAGTTGCGTTTATGATTTTTCTAATTAATGTAACAATTTATTAAATTACAGGTTACCAACAAGAACTATTAGCATTGAATAAACCTATCGAAGACATCCCAAAAAGGAAATATAAGAAAATATTTAAGTGATCTTGAAAACTTTATATCATAATTATTAAAATTTGACATAACAATTTTTGTGCCTCATGTTTACGTCTGATTTGACTGTTGGTGAGGCGAGACACCGGTAGGGTTGAATTTGTTGCGAATCTAACATTTCCGATACAAAGGCCGCTAATATGCCTAGTCACAGTAAGTAATAGAAAAAAGAAACGGAATTTTCGTTACTTTTATTTTTCACTTCAAGAAACGAAAGTTAACGATACCGATACTTATTAGTCCAAAAGTACACAGGAGAATGTTACGGAGTTACTTTTGATGAGTAACAGATGACATCCTCAGTTAAAATATAGATATTCTATACATATAGTATATAATATATCTAATTATATTATCAAATTAATATTACTAATATATATATATATAACGCATACTATCCATTATAAATATATAGATATCACTATTATTATACTATTATAATATATATATATATATATATAAGATATATAACTAATATATGATATTAAGTGTACTTTAATATTGATATATATACTATTGAGCAAATAACTAAGAAGATCTATACTCGCTTATGATATTCGACACAACTAGAATCGGCTAACAAGAAATTGATTACATCAAATGGAATCAGGGTATGAAACTTGTATAACGGAAATGAATAAAAAAAATTTTTACTAAGTATTTATTGTATAGGCTATCTCAATCTACCGTATTAGAGTAGAAGAAAATTTGATATATATATGAGCACTTTCCCTGTCTACCTCTTCCTCCTCTCTCCCCCTCACGCACGCTGTGAAGTAAACAGGGAAGAGGGCCGAGAAAGGACCAACACCCTAGATAATAAGAAAGAGGGGGTGAAAGGAGAACTCAGAGAGCGGGGGGAATAGTGGCCTACAGATTCATCCAGAGGACGAGAGGACTCCAGACTCTTTGCTCCCCTTCAGTTTATACCAATAGGGCATATATAAATATTAAGTAATAATAACTATAAACATAAGTTAGACAATGACAAATAATTCATAAAGATGCTTAATAATATAAAGTATATTGGTTTCTAGGTGGGCGGCCGGGACCGACAACAATGGTAGCCTATCATAGTTTTAGTCGAGCAATTAACAATTAAAGAAACCAAAAAAAAAACGATTACATTGTCAATACATTAAATTTCTACGCTGATTCAACAGTTCAGTTTTATCCCCCCCCCCGTGTATCCTATCTTAGTTTTCCGGATACATGCAGGGTACTTCCTTTAGTTATCACCATACCCCTTATCCCCATATATACAATAGTACCCATATCTACTATTGATATACTATTACCTATACTCTATATAATTAGCCTATATACCCCTCCTTATAATATCATCATTCCCATTAATTATATACTATATACTCTATATTATATTATATATAGTAATATATATTATACCTATATATACTATCATATTACCGTTACTATATATGATGAGTGGTGACTAACACAATATTTCGAGTTTTGCCACAGTCTAATTAAATATCAAATTGTCGTTAACAGGGATTGCCGGCTAGTGAACCCCAATCAAATGTTCGTTTCCCAATCCGACCTTAATTGAAAGAGATTTTAAAATGATTAGATTATACTTTGTGCCAACTTGTTATTGAATTAAGCATATGGGAAGGTTGTGCTGAACTTGATTTTTCTGTCTTTTTGTGAGAGTCTGTTTTCTCTTTTTCATCATATATATAGCCCAGCCATTGCCTAAATACTCTCTCACTTCTAGCACTAGTTGGAGGACAGGGTCCAAGTATTTACCTTGTGGGCAGTTTACTCAAGAGCCTAGGCAACACTTTTGTTTAACTTCTCTGCAGCCAACTGATTAGGGATGATCATTTGTATTAGGCGATTTTCTTGGGTGAATTGTTTTGCATCATTTTCCTACATGTGATCTTGTAATGCGGGGTAGTGTGTCTTCTTCATTCACTCACTCCGGCTTCGCTCTCACATTCTTTCCACAGTGAAATCATGTTAGTGATTTCATATACAGATGTGTTGGCGTTATGATAGATCTCTACACTTTATTCCCTTTCTTTGGATGACCGGTGCGCTTATGATGTTCGGATGGAAGTTGTTCAACTGCAACTACAGCCCTTGGAGTGCAGCGTGTATTGTAGACGCAACACATGATCCATATTATTATATCTAGATATAATTATTCTTCGTTTTGTGTAGTGCGTGGCTGGTATCTGAAGGATAGTTCTTCTAGCGAATTTATGTTCATTTTTCCAAATTGTTTTATATCTTCCACTCTCTCTACATAGGAGTATTTCCAGGTTCAGTAAAATTTGTTGCCCATGAGATGAGTGTAGAAAAGGGCTCGACTTGTAGTGCTTTTGGGAAAGTCGATTATTATTTTGCTGTTATTTTATACATTTTTATGTCATTTATTTGTTTGCGTCTTACGTGATTGAGCTTGAAAATTGTTGCCAAACAATATTTAATTAGGGATTGAATATTTATGTCTAGAGAGTTGTTTTTCTACTGGTGATCTATTATATCTGATGGGATCTAGATACTCACGCTCATACACATTGAATATTTTGTCATTGTGCAGAAACTTTCGATTTCATCTTTAATTGCTATATGTAGGGAATTATATTCATTAATTATATATACTTTATATATATACCTCCTATACGCCCCCATTCTCATTACTCCCACTCTATTCATTCTACTCCCCTATATCTTCTATAATCCCTATACGTACTCCTTCTTATATTCTATATACTAGCCTACCTACTCTATACTATCTACCTCATACTTCTATATGCCTTATATATATTATTGTGCAAGGCCACCTCTTGGGTAGTTGGGAATTCGAGATCCATCATATACCAGGCTATACAGCAGCCCGACTCACGGTAGTTCACCAGCCGGCTAGAGCCGCACAAGCTTTACATGTTTAAAAGTGTGTTCCGTTTCGTGGACATAGCCACCGCCTCCAAGCCGCTCCGAATTAGCCTTTGTGTCCAAATGCGACACAGCATGTAACTCTCCTCTCCTAGAGATAATATAACAATTATAGCAAAATTCATTCCAGTTATTTAATCGGAGCAAATTTGATGCTTCACTTATATATTAACCCCCTGGAACCAGGTGAGTTTAGAACAAGGCCGGACCTCATTAAGTACATTATTTAGATGGTAATAGGAACAAGTAGGCGAACTCCCCTACATTTAGTCCGGTGAGAGCTAAGCTGAGTTTAGAATAGGTTTGCAATCGACGCATTCAGATTGATAGCTAACATATCAAAACGAGCTAGTTGAATATGCAGTAGGAAACAAAATGAAGATGTTATGCTCAGTTGACAATTTTGCGGTAGGCTTAGGTAGCGTTCAGCCATTGCCAGACTTAGCGGTCAGAAGGTAGCAACGTAGAGACTAAATCTCGCGTTGGATTTCTAGAGTGATGTAATTTAGCTTTATATTGGCGAATCAGCATCTTGGCGCCTTATGCTATATCATATAATAGGGCTGTTGCCCCTCTACACATTAGCCCAGTTTGGTAGAGGGCCAAGCTGGACCACACGCACGAGGTAGATGAATAGCAGCAGAAGGTGAAACCACAGGTTAGATCTCTCTCGGCAGCTCTTTTATATATTTAACACGCGATTAGAATACGAGCGTCGATAGATACTATTTTACATTACCTTCCTTTAGGGGCGTTCTGCTGTTACAAGCAGTTTGAAGGAAACGAGGTAATAGCGTAGGCAGAGACGCGCTGAACAACCACCATGTTAGATTTAGGGCTTTTTAATATATTTACAGCTTTGTAACATAGAGGTGATAGATCCGATATATAATTACTTACCATAGTGGGCGTTTGCCCCGTTAGCATAGCAGTTTGGAAGTGAGCTAGCGGAGATGCTAATGGGTATAGTTCCGACGCAGAGGCTCGACGACCCAAATCTTCTCTCTCTCTCTCTCTTCTCTCTCACTTTCTCTCTCTTTCTCATCTTCTCTCTAACGCCCTCTCTCTCTCATCCCCTCTTCTATCTCTCTGGCCAGTCAAGAAGTTTACAATAACTCAGGCCTTTTGTAGTTTATGTGCCTGTGTGAGATCTTACCCAGCTGTATGCTGACTCTCTCTCGCATCTCT
>JABUQX010044243.1:10000-38394 GCA_015478945.1 Trachelipus rathkii | reverse complement strand
ATATATATATATATATATATATATATATATATATATATATATATATATATATATATATATATATATATATAGATAATAGATATATATATTATTATATATATATATATATATATATATATATATATATATATATATATATGTATATATATATATATATATATATATATATATATAAAGATAAAAATCGTAGGTATTTTATATTCTTATCTTTATTGATTTTTGACCTTCGTAAATTCAAACCTAAAAGAGGCTTAAAAATCGAAATACTTTTATGGGTTCTTTAATACAAATTTCTTTCGATTAATTAAAAAGAAATATTTTCCACTTGCATATATATATACATATATATATATATATATATATATATATATATGTGTGTATATATATATATATATATAGTTATAAAGAGTTATATATATATATATATATATATATATTTATTATATATATATATATATATATATATATATATATATATATATATATATATATATATATATATATTATATATATTTATATATATATATATATATATATATATATATATATATATATATATATATATATATATATATATATATATATATATATATATATATATATATATATATATATATATATATATATATATATATATATAGATATAGATGTGTGTGTGTGTGTGTGTGTATGTGTGTAAAATGATAAAATGACTTAAAATAAAAAATCAGACGACGTTTCGACCTCAAAAGAGCAGGTTCATTCAGGTCCAGTGAAGAGCGATAGGACAGTCGTTCTCGTCTATCGCCCTGCACAGGACCTGAATGAGAACCTTGCGTTTTGGAGGGTCAAAAATTTTATATTTCCTTTTAAATATATTTAACATTTTACATCTAAATAAGCACGTTTTTTTTATTATTATTAACGTTTTATTGTATATATATATATATAGTATAGGATATATATATATATATATATATATATATATATATATATATATATATATATATATATATATATATATATATATATATACCACAGCTTTATATGTATATCACACACAAAAACACACGCACACTTATATATATATATATATATATATATATATATATATATATATATATATATATATATATATATATATATATATATATATATATATATAGAGCAAATATATATATATATATAATATATATATATATATATAAAGAGTACACATATATATATATATATATATATATATATATATATATATATATATATATATATATATATATATATATATATATATATATATATATATATATATATGCATACGTACATACACACCCACACTGACGTACGCCCATACACCCTCACGTTCACACGGAGGGGAATTACATTAACTGAAATATCTGCTTAGATATTACTATTATTTTTGTGCCACAATCGTGGTATTATCCCTTTAATTTTCCCCGAGAGAGAGAGTGGAATTTTAATATTTAAAAATTTTCCTCTGTTGCACAATTCTGTTTTTATTTCTTTCGGTATTTTTAATTTCAAACTTCTTCGAGATTAAAAAAAGTTATTGTTAGAATCTAAATGAAATGTTTATTTTTAAAAAGAAAATTGCAATGTTAATTCTCAATACCATTTTGTTAGTAATACACCGGAGATTCGGCTCCGACAAGGCCGGATATCCGGTCTTTTAACAACTCTCCGGCTCCGGCCGGATACCTCTAATGTCTCCGGCACTCTTGAGGGAGTTTTGCGTAGCCTTAATTAATAATTACTCTTAATAATAAAATTTAAATTTTATTACCTTGCAGGACCTAGGCAAAATAATAAAAATATATTTGCATGTATAACATTTATTTCTAGAAAAAAATAAAATAAATGAAAAAATATTTTAAAAATTAATCAAATTTTTATATTCGTTGCTAATAGAGCAACTTGAAGAAAGTGAGAAAACTAAAATTACCCTTTTATAACATAACATTTAAAAAATCTGTTAGAAAATAAAGATGAAAACTTTGAAAACTGTAATATATATATATATATATATATATATATATATATATATATATATATATATATATATATATATATATATATATATATATATATATATATATATATATATATATATATATATATATATATATCATCTACCTCCTTTCCCCCAGATTGGGGTGAGGTCCGCAACATTCACTGGAATCAGAAAAATATAGAAGAACATGATGTAAGTCGACAAGGAACCCCCATCCCCTTTGCTGTCCATTCATACCCCTAACTTAGAGCTAGTAACAGTCAGAAAAAATCCACCCTAGAGCTTTACGAGACTGAGAAGGACTCTCACTGTGGTATCTCATCAACGTAGAGTTCATTCTTTGGACAAGGCGACCCACAACCACATACCCTCACAAAACCCCTCAATTCCTCATTTTATCAATTCTTCTAACACCTAACACACCCCTAAGATTGTCCATCTGAACATATTATACCTAAGATCTATGCCTCTTATTCCATACCATAATTTCACTGCTATAAATTAACACAGGTAACAACATACCCTCATGCAAAATCATATTGCACTCAAGATTTGATCCCTTTACACTCACCAAGGATTTAATTACACCAGCCATCTTCCTACCATTCACAACTTTCTTTCCACACTCTTCATCATCATCCGTTCCCTTTTCATCCAATATATATCCTAAATATTTAAACTCAGAAACTTGTTCCAATTGCTCACCATCCAACATGATTTCACATCGCTGACTCTCTTCACTCACTACCATAACCCTACTCTTATCTACATTTACTTTCAAACACCTCCTTCTAACACACCCTGCCAAAACCCTACTGACAATCCTCTCATACTTTCTTCACATTCTCCACACAAAACCAAATCATCTCCATACAATAAGTAGGGCACAGTCCACTCTCTTCCATTCTCCATCATTCTAACACCTTCCCCAAACACCCCTACCTCTAATTCTTTTATCACCTAATCTATATACAAATTAAATAACCAAGAAAGAAAGCATAACACATCATATATCACTAACACGTGCCACAGAGCTTCCCTATTAATCCTGTCATACGCCTGTTGCAAGTCCATAAAACCTAATTACAATTTATTCTTCTTTTCGGATTTTTTCAATCATTCAATGTGAAAATTTGATCTACAAATCCTCTCAATCACTTCTAAATGCACCTTGTTCTTGGTCAATTATCCCCTCAGTCACTCGACGCTATCTTTCAACAAAAATACCTGCATATATATTTCCTACAATACTCAATAAACTAATTCTTCTATAGTTCCCACATTTCCCTTTATCCACTTTACCCTTATATAAGGGTACTATTACTGCTCTCCTCCAATCATTCTTAACTATACTCTCCATAAAAGCTTTTTTTTACACAACTACCATATCTAGTCAATCACCGTCTGGCCTTCATTCTTGATCATTTTACCGGTAATTCAATCTATTCCTGCAATTTTACCATTTTTCAACTTTCTCGTTCTACTTATTACTTCCTCCTTACTTAATTATTTCATCCTCAATATACCTGTTCCTTCTTATAGCATCAAACCCTCGCACATTCACTATCACCTCTTCTTATTAATAATGTCATGCAGATTTTCGAAGTGTTCCCTCCACATTCCCCTCACATCTATTTCATAAGTCACGAAAGTACCATCGCCTATTCTTTCTTGTCTGAAGACTCCCTGTATTCCCTTTCTTAACCGTTCGTACTTCCTTCGAGAAGAGCTTCTTAATCCCTTACAAGTTCCCATCCTCCATCCAAACTGTTCATTTACCTCTTTTTTTTCCTTAGTATGTAACTTTTAGTCTCATATATATATATATATATATATATATATATATATATATATATATATATATATATATATATATATATATATATATATATATATATATATATATATATATAATTTGACCGGAGGATAATTTTTATAGCCGGAGACATCGCCCTTCGGCTAAAAATCACTCTCTGGCACATCACTACTTTTTATTGTTTTGTATATTTTTAATTTTACTTTTTTCTTTTTTTATTTTCCTTTATTAATTTATTTATTTATTTATTGATTTATTTATTTATTTTTTATTTATTTATTTATTTATCTTTTGTCTTTCAAATCTTTATATGAGCTACAATTAATGTTTATTCTTTTACATATGAAGGCTCGATCCTACGACAGAGATATTTATATGTTAATTAAAACAGTGCTAAAATTTTAAGAAATATTTATTATATATTTCAGTTTCATGTCGGCAATTGCTCTCCTTGGAACACCCTCGGAAGTTTATCAAAACGGAGCGTCCTACGCTTTAATAGTTTTGTCTTACGTTCTCGTCATGATGACTGCTGCCTACCTTTACTTACCTGTATTTTGGAACTTGCAGGTAATCACAATATATTTTCGACACTCTAGGCTAGCTCCCCCATCTTCTTACCCTTCCCACTATATTAATTTTCAGCTTTTTTTCTTTTAAAAAGGCAGTTCAAAACCGGGGTTATTGATACCAGTTTTATCCATGTTTCAGGTTATTTAGGTAAAGGTTTTCCACTTCATATTTCATTAACCCCTACAGCACCAACAAAAGTACTTAAAGAAATTTATCTACCCGAAGACAATTTTTGCATCTGATGAATTTTAGCGGCAGAATAGTGAAAAATGAAAGGGCATTGATGACAGGGAATTTTAATGTGAAAATTTGTTGCAACATCATTCGTTGAGAAGTAATCAAGGGAAAATATTAACTTGGATAGGTGAGATGGTGATAAAGCAGTATATCACGGGATAATTATCAAAAGAAGTTTATCTATATAAGGTTTCTTTTTTATTTGTTAGTATATATATATCAATTTTATTAATATACTTATTACATGCCGCTTACGTCTGCTCAATTTGAGAAGGTGCATTCCTACATAGTAAAAGGTTTTGGTTTTAATAGTCTTAAGGAGAAGTAATAGTAAGATAGTTATATTTCAAACTATTAAATATAATGTATTTTTTATTGTGGTGAATTTGCTATTTTTTTTGTCATGAAATGCTACAAACTACCCAATAAGTTGTTTTAAGTAAACGTGAATTGAATATTTTAATATTAAAATTTATTATCTTATGAATCTTATGAATACAGAATGTTTTATAATTTAAGTCTCAACTTAGAAGTATCTAAAAATACATTTAAAACGTATTTTATCTCATAGGTGAGATTTGAATAAAATATATACATTTTGAATGGAAATTCCTTTTATAAAAATCACATACATACAGAACTAATTTTAGATTTACTTACATATAGGCCTACTTGTTCATAGTCAGTTAAACTAATTTGTATATGTATGATATTTCAACACGTTGAAAATAATGATTGTAAAAAAATTAATTAAATTAATAAAAGTACATAATATGGATGCCTTATTTAAATTTCAATACTTTTGATTAGAGAAAGTAAAAAAATATATATTTTTAAAATGAAATTACTGGAAATGATTTTAAAAACTAGCAAATATTCATTGCCTTTAGAAAAGAAATACAGAATATATTGATAAATAACAAGCTAAATATTATATTTAGCTAACAAATCTGAAACCTCACTCAATTTATCATTGATAATGTGATAAAAATGTAAATGTAAAGAATTTCAAATGACAGTAACCAGAACCTCAAAAAATAGGAGTTTGCCTCTCTCTAACCATCCAAAATTTTAAGTTTTAAGTAAATAATGTTATCTTTTTTCTGTTTTTATGCACGAGTTACTGGAACTTGTAGCTTTGCCCAGTAATTTACGCAAGAAGAATGTTTATAGTAGTCGAGATTACTGGTTACAGTAAATCCTGCATAAACAATAACTTATCTAATGCAGAGCTTCTGTTGATATTTACTCAGATCACGGTTGTCAGTTGCCTATGGTACTTACTAGAAATAGAAAGCTTAATGCGATATTAAGGTTATCTACAATCCAAATCTTTTAGCTTCTCGTCTACTTTGCTCTAAATGAAGAAATTTTTTTTTTATTTTTTTTAATTTGCACTTGTAAATTTGTAACTTGTAACATTTAACAGTTAGTGTCCTTTACTTTTAATATAATTTATAATTATTCTATCAAACAATGATGTCCTCAGCATGGAAAGATGTTACAATAAGAAATTTATGGAGATTTTTAGAATATATTGAAAATTTAAATACATAAATGCAAAATTTTCTTAAAAAAAACAAAAAAACTAAAAAGAGATGTATTCCATTATGAAATATTTTGTTTCTTAAAAAAAGAAAAATGGATTGTAAATAAACTTCAATGTTAAACAACAAAAACAGTAAAAATTGTTTATTTTAATTTATTTCCTTTATTTTATTTACTTACATCTACAAGAGAACGAAGAATTTATTACGTCATATGATTTATTTCATACATCAAATTTAATAAAATTATTAGTTCTTTTCAGTTCTTGCTTTCTGCTTGCAAAGTCTGCAAGAAAAATAAGGATATCTATTATAGATATTAAGGGATCTATTAATTATTAAACTCAATTACATATTTATATAATTTTTTTCACTTAGGTTACATCTGCATATGAGTATCTGGAGCATCGCTTCAACAGATCTGTCAGAATACTTGGTTCTACTTTGTTTATTATGCAGGTTTGTAATTTATTGTTAATTAACTTAATTAAAAGAAAAATAATTCCTAACTATAACCTAACCTAACCTAACTAACTAACTAAAAAAATACAAACAAAAACTTCACTTATATCTAGTAACCGTAACCTCACTGTTAAATTTAAAAAGAAATATATTGTTTCACCTTAAAGCTATATTTTTAAGATAAATGCATAGCAATTACGATAGATATTGATAAATATTTTTGAATTTAATAATATTAATTATTGTAAATAATTTATTTCCCCATCACTTCAATATAAATGGGCAAATATTTTTATTTACAAACTAAAAAATGAACCTGAATTTCCGAAAGGTAAAACTGATAACATACCAAGAAATAGAAAACGGGGAAATAAAACTTATTTAAAAACATAGCATAATATACCATTATCCTATTTTCGATTTTGAAAATGAATCCCATATTTTTCTGTTAAAATCAGTCTGTTAATAAATCATTTTTAATGTGACTTGTCTGTTCTGGTATTGCTTGTTATTTTTTTCCTGAATTTACATGTAAACATTTTTTTAAACTTAACACCTTAATAATTTTTTTTGTGACACCTTAAAATAATAATAATAATAATAATAATAATAATAATAATAATAATAACCGTAATATAACTCACCTACACCCTCACTCACGCCTACATCTCCCCCAAAGGTAGGCCGTAAACCTAACCTAACCTAACCGACTAACCTAACCTACCTAACCCAACATAAAACTATAAACATAACATATCACAGATATGCTTAAAATCAACTTTACATAAACACCGAAAACATAACTTTATACATAACATAACATAACCTACGTTTCCTTAACACACTACTTTAGATAACTAACTAACTGAATTATAATAAATAAAAACTATTACAGAGATCAGAAACTACCACTGTGATTTATATATTAACCGTACACCTGCATCTGTTGAGGGTCTCACAAAAAGAAATATACTCCTGGTGTGTTCACCTTTTAAAGTAAATTTATTAAGATATAAAAATACATGCAGAATACTGAAAGGTTATATAGATAAATATTTGGAAATTTAATTACATAATTAATCTATATGTAAATTAATTTTCTTGTCCTCATTTCAATATGGCAAACATGGCGTCTCATACACTCACTGTTCACTTCTACGATAAAACTCTCACAAAAAAAACAAAACAAAAATGTGTCCGGATGCAAAAAACGTCTCGAAAAACCTCTAAGAAAACCAAACGGGGAAAAAAACTTCTTTAAAAACATTGCAAACGGTATACCAATATTCTATTTCGATTTTTGAAAATAGATTCCCATACTTTTTCTTGTAAAGCTAGCTCTCTCTAAAGTGAATTATTTTTAATGTGGCTGTCTTTTCTGCTCTGATTTGACTGGGTTCATTTTATCACTTGAATTTATAATATTCATGGTTTTATATAAATTTATATTACATAAATATATTATTTACTCCACTAAAATAAACGTTTATATAATTATATATAATAATAAAATACTCACTAATAATAATAATATTAATATAATATATAATAAAAATTATATTATTAACCTTTATTATTAAATAATTAATAATATAAATTAATAAATACTATAATAATTAAAATAATAATAAATAAAAATATAATTAATAATAATAAATAAAATAATTAAAGAGAGAGCAATAACAAATAAGAAATTAATAATAATAGATAATAATATATAATAATAATAATTTTAATATTAATTAATTAATAATAATTTTATATATTAACAATTTTCTATGATCTTCCCGTATGATAGTTTTCTTATCATGGCTGTAGTGGTTTATGCGCCTGCACTAGCACTAGCACAAGTAACAGGACTGAACCTTCACATTTCTGCTAGTCTTATTTGCTTTGTCTGCATTTTTTACACTACTCTTGGTGGAATGAAAGCCGTCTTATGGACAGATGCTCTGCAGGTATTCAAATAGATCTTTTATATTATAGACATAAAGTTTTAGGAATTTTAATAATAATAATATATATATATATATATATATATATATATATATAGGTATTATGTATCTAGTATAATAATATATATATATACAGTATAATATAGGTCATAATATAATTTAAATATATTAAGTATATATATATATATATAATATATATATATATATATATTATAGGTTAATAATAATATATATATATTTAAATATATAAATATAATTACTTATATAATATATATATATATATGGTTATATAAAAAAGATATCACACTTCTCACGGACATTAGCCCTATTCTTAGGAGTAGGTGGATATACTATATATCTTTTAGTTTTTTCTGCTACCTAGGATCCGGAGTTAAGGAGCCGCAACTGATGCCCTCGACCTAAGGTTTACTCTTGTTTGCTCTCTAACCGAATTGGTGCTTCATTTGTTTAGCCGCATATGCCATGTATATACATAAATATATTTTACGGTGTATATTATGATCTTTGTAATGGAGACTATATATATAATAATTATATATATATATTATAATATATATATATATTATATAATTATATATATATATATATTATTTATAATATTTTAATATTATAATATTAATATATATATATATATAATATATAATATTTATAATAATTAATAATAAATATATTTGACTTCAAGATAAAATATTTACTTAATAAAATTATTGATAAATGAGGGTTATAGTTTTTAAGTAGGCAATAGTAATATTCCTCTATTATTAAACTTCTGATGTATAACCAAGAAATCTCTGGCAACAATGAAACAAGAGTCTGTCATTGTTTCTAAATCTGGCAACAATGAAACAAGAGTCTGTCATTGTTTCTAAATCTGTGCAACATAATGAAACAATTTAGAGTACTGTCATTGTTTCAAAATCTCTCTAATACACTATAAGAGGACATATGTCATTGTTTCTAAATCTGGCAACAATGAAACAAGAGTCTGTCATTGTTTCTAAATCTGGCAACAAAGAAACAAGAGTCTGTCATTGTTTCTAAATCTGGCAACAATGAAACAAGTAGATCTGTCAATATAGTTATTAAAAATACTAATCAACCAATAAGGCACTAATCTTATGTGTTCATTATTTTTAAATTCTAACATAATAATTATTATTGTAAATTTTAAATATCATTGGCATAATACTTTGAATTGTAATGGACAAATAGCAATCCAATTAATTTACTTTAAAATTAAGTAAAAATAAATTTAATTAAAACTATAATTTAATTTCAAATTAGTATATCCTGAAGGAAATTTAAATCTCTTCCCAAATGAGATATATACGTACAGTGATTTTTTTTATTCTTTTCTTAGTTTTACTAAAAAAATTTTTTTATTTTAAATTATTTTTATATTTCAATTTGTTTTTTTCATTTTAAATTAATTAGATATTGTTTTCAATTTAAATAATTAGAAAATTAATTAGTTTTTCAATTTTATTTAACCCTAATTAGATAATTAATTAAGTAATTGCTAATTAAGTCCGATTCCGAAAATATATATTTTTTTATTTTCCCGCTAATGATAAATTTAATTATTTTAATTATATCTTTAAATATTATTTAATTTAAATTAATAATTATATAATTAATAATAATTTATAAATATTAAATTCATTTAACTAATTAAATTAATTTAATTTTTATTAAAATGAATCATAAATAATATATAATTTTATATTGAAATATTTCAATACAATTTATTGTATAAATTATAATATTATATATTATATATTAATCCAATTCAATCTATCGCCCCTCGGCTCAAGTAATTAAGTATATTAGTTAAGGTTTATTTATTATTACTTCTAGTTTATTGTGTTCCTTTCAAATAGTTATATTAATTTAATATTATATTTATATATAATTATATTATTATCTTATTATTTTATATAATTTATATTATATAATTAATATAATCTCTTATTAATTTATATTTATTAATATTTTTATTATAATCTTTATTAGATTCATTTATTTAATTTAATAATTTATGATAATTTAATGTAATAATATATATTTATTATATAATATATTTATGTTTGTTTTAATTTATTAAATTAATTTAATATATTATAATTATTTATATTATTATATATTATAATTGTTATATTATAATTATATATATATATATTATATATATAAATTTTATAATAATAAATATGTAATATTATATATATATTTATTGTGATTATATATAATATAATTATTTTTATATTTTTATATCTAAAAATTTTCAATTTATAAGTTCTAAAAATACGTTTATATATATAATCGTTTATTTAATATAATATATCATTAAGTTATTTTATATTCATAGGATTATATAAATTATATAATAAATAAGTTTGATTATTATTGTTATTAAATATATATTTCTTTAAGTTTCAATATAAAATATAATTTATTTTAATTATATAAATTATAATTAATACTATATATATTATTACATTGCATTAGAAATTAGCCATAACTTTACGATATCTCTCTGCGTGTCGTAAGCAGGCGTCATAAAAGGACAGTGGTAGACTGGGATTGGGATTTCCTCTTACTACTTTGAGCCTGTAAACAACTCTGTTGCATTTGCTCTGAACCTAGGCCTTATATAGATCGCTCGCTCACTTACTGATTTTTTTTCTCTCTCTAAAATTTGTTCGAAATGTCCTAGGTAACATGACTCAAGTGAGTATAATGAATTAAGATATGTGAAGTGATTAAGATATAAAAACGATATAGTAGAGGAAATTTGACGGGCAAAAAAATATAGATGTTTTATTAGCTGGTTCTGAGTCCTGTTGGTAAAAGTTGTGTGTAACGAAATATGAGAATGTTATTAGGGAAGGTAGAAGTTTGATTTTGATTGTGGAAAAAACAACAATTTTACATACATAGATTCTTTGAACTACAACACTATATTTTGCAGAAAGTCCATTATACTAGGGGTTGGGTAGTTTGTTATTGCTAGTAACAATAGTGGACGAGGACTTCATGATCATTCATTTGTGTTTGCTGAAGAAGAAATGTTTGAAGTTTGAGATGGATGTTAAATTCAGTGAAATAGGACTTGAGGGTGGGGTCGTATCTACACCAATTATATTGTTTTTTTGTGAGATTAAAATTACCAGACCGAATACAAACAGAAAGAAGCAAGAAGGAATTGGGTATAATTAAGAGTTTGCACAGGTGAGAGAGTGAACTGGAGAAGTCTTGGATAAAGTCGAGTGGATGGGTGTTCACTTGCTGAAATAGAGGACATTTGAACTCTCGGTGAACAGGGATTAAACTAGACAGAATTTGGATGCAAAGTGAGAGGAGAATATGATAGTATGAAGTTTGCTTGAAATTATAGATAAGGGTGTTTTGTTCCATGTGAATGATGGAATGAAGAGTGATGCAAGTGGTTAAATTGTAAAAAATAAAATATTGCTTGTGTTGATTGAGCTCTGTAGTGAGAGAAGCCGAAGATTGATGAGAATTTCGTGAGAAGAGAAGGTGAGTACGAAGTCAAGTAATATATAAGTGA
The DNA here is from genome assembly GCA_015478945.1 of Trachelipus rathkii. Classification (NCBI taxonomy): domain Eukaryota; kingdom Metazoa; phylum Arthropoda; class Malacostraca; order Isopoda; family Trachelipodidae; genus Trachelipus; species Trachelipus rathkii. The sequence goes on along the minus strand of JABUQX010044243.1, from coordinate 26,207 downwards.
GGGAAATACACAGAGGGATTCTAGAACTATGGTATGGCTTAAAATGAACAGTTATAGGAAAGAAGTGGCAGGTGAACTTCATGTGGTGAGTGAGCTCTCGAATGAAAATTGGAGAGCTGATTGCTTGGAAGTACGTGTGACGAAAAAGGTGTTGAGAAACGAGTCGGTGATTGGTGAATCCTCCGTACAGTTTGATGTAATGAACTAGTTTTGCTTTTTTTCTCGTGTGCAGACTGATGAGAGTAGGGGATGGACCGACCCGCGTGCAGTACATATTTCATTACTCTGGCATAACATTGGCAGTGATGAAGAAGTTGCTAGTGATTTAGTTTATGTATGATAGTACCATATAGTTGAATGTGCAAATTTGACTAAGGTGATTTTATGTAGAGGGATTAAAGTAGTTTTTATGGGATGATAATGGATAATTAATAGTAGGTCGGAGGTATGTACGCAGTGAGCACCGGACGCAGAATGCAAAGTAAGCCAAGTAAATGGTAATTAATGCAGTTATAGATGAATTGATTTGGTGAAAAATGATCATAATCATGAATTTTGTTGGAAGAAAAGATTATCATCGAGCATCTATCTTCGCCTGATGATTCTCAGTCTTTAGATAAACTAACTTTACAATTTTGAGCCTCTTTTGTGCTATATAAGAGGATCAAAAACGTTTAACCTTTATGAAACATCTCTCGATTTGAATAAATTATTTGATTAACAATGCTTTTATTTCTGCTGATTTTTACGTGGTGATATTTCAGAAGGATAATATTGCTCGTATTTTTGCTTGAATGAAGTGGTTCTCAATTAATTTATAAAAAACTGACCTCTAATTGAGGGAAACAAGTTTGCATTTAGATGTGAGTGCAGTGGATTGGTTGTACATAGTCAGTGATATTTACACACTTCCGACAGCAAATAGAGAGAGCAAGAGAGGTGAGCTTAATTAAAGAGTTTTATATTACTTGACAACACAGCAGAGTGTGTAATCAGTAATTATACAGGAACCTCTTTGGCAAGTGTTAATAGATATATACTGAATGTTATGGATTCATTTAGTCTTCATGATTGGAATAAATGAATTTTGTATGTGAGATGAAATAGTTAAGAGTAGTATAAGTGATCACTAAGTTAGTAGTGGAGAGTTGATTGTTTAATCATTAAAGGACCGGCCACCCAATAACCCTCCCCACAAATGCGAAGCTGTGAAGGTTAGGTGGGGGACGGTCTCTCTTTATTAAAAAGAAGGGGGATATTTGTGTTTATGTCTCTTTTTGGCTATTTATTTGTATCCAATCGACACAGAGGTCTCAATTGAAAGCCAATTTGGATTTAAATTTTTTTTAGGAGTAGCGAAATAAGGGGAGTCTCTAAATGAATGGGCAGGAATGATTAGAGGGTGGGCATGGTACTTGAACTTCTGCATTGAAAAATATTCTCTCATGTTCATTATTACTGAATGAGAAGATTATATATAGATGACGCAAAGGAATGAAGTAGATGATTAGAAGGGGTTTACGGATGGTATGTAGAAGAGGGGTATACTCGAACCACTAAATGTGGCTAAGTACAATTGTGATTAATGGTAAGTGAGAAAGTCGGAGTGTAACGTCATGTGATTAATAAATATGCAACTGGAACCAAGTATCTAAGTTTAAATATTTTGAGCTCTTATTTTAGATTGAAATGAGAACGGATAATGGTTCAGTGTGGTAAGAAGTGCGAAAGTTGGTAGGAGATGACTGGTGCAGATTAAAATATTAAGTAAATGCAATGGCCACTAAGCGCTTGAGTCACGCTTAGGCATATATTGTAAGTATGGTGGCTACCCGGCAGTTATTGAATTAGTATAAAACCATAGTGTAGGAAAAAAGAGATTGTAGAATATAAGATGCAGTCTAAGTTCAGTTTATATGGACATAATTCTGTAGGATGTAATATAAAGTGTTATTGAGTCCATTAAAGGCTTTTATGATATTTTGCCAGAGGCCACGCCACTTTGGTTTAAGCTAGAGGATACTGCACGTAATAGTAGCTTCAAATGCCGTAGTTTCCAGTGAAGATAGGTAGGCACAGCTGAGCCTTACCTAAAGGCGCGCCGTCACAATCCACGATAATAACAAACAGAAACCAAAACACTTATGGTATAGCCCGATGTTTAGGCATGAGAGTACAAAAAGGGGGAGAATTTTTTCTACGACGACGCTCGCACTTAACAAGTGATGAGGGGGCACGAATATATGAAATGGCACGGGCCACTAGGACGTTCTTTTTGATTCGTCTATGAGCATGTTTCTATCACGCCTACCTCAGTTATATCTTCGTATTATTGCCTGTAGTCACGTGTTATGTATCACCTAACCGCAACGGTACGTTCTTGAACTAGCCCCAAATTGTAGTTGATAGAACATATTTTTTATTACAATGTATGGAATTATAAGAATCGCTAAAGCTAAAATGAAATATATGTATAAATAAAATTTTGAAAAGTGAAATATTGTTAATATAAATAGTTAATTAATATATATATAAGTAAAATATTATATATATTATATATATTAAAATACTATTATAAACTTTCATATATTATATATATATATTATATTTGTGAATAATTATTATAATAAGTATCATCTTATATTATCTTAATTGCATTATTTTTAAATATAACTATAAAATATGTGATATATAGTATATAATCAACAAGTGGATACTATAAAGCAAAATTATTTATTTATTATATATTTTTATACTAATATACTATATTTTTCTAGGGTGTAAACGTAGATATATAAATAAATAACTCACTCGATTAAATATTATTTATTCTATATAGCTTTATTTTATATATTGTACCTTTACATTATATAATATAATATTTCATATCATATATGTAATCCTTTCTTAATATATAATATAAATATAATTACTATTATTATCTACTTATATGAATCATTTTAATATATGATAATATGTACTACTAATATATTATAGTGTGATAAGCTGGATATAATATATATAGGTTAATTTAATTTATTTATTTGCTATGATTTTTTTATATATATTTCAATAACTATTAATATATATATAATATATACTCTAAATATAATAATATATATAATATAAATATATTAATATATACTATATTTATACCTCATAATAGTGAGTAGTGAGCTGGTATATATTATCCCTATAACTACTATCACAAAAATTAGTAAAGGTGTTATAGGGTAAAATATTTATAATTATATCTAATTTATTATTATTATATTTGCGTTATAAAACTACAACTCATATCTCTAAAAATTTACAATAGCTACAGGGAAAAAGGAGATATACAATATATACGAATCCGTGGGGTGAAATTTTTTTATTGCAGGAAAAAACTGCTAAAAAAAAAATATAATATCTCTTAATAAAACTACATATAACTACAGTCGGAATAAGAATACAATTTTTTGTGAGTGTGTGTAATTTTCAACAATTATAATATATATCGGAAATATTGTATAAAGAAAAAAGAATAAATAAAATAAATAAAATAATATTAGGACTTATTTTTTCTCCATCTATTAGAGGAGCAGGGGAACATAAGTTGTATATCATAATTAATAGTGTACACAGGCTAGTGTGATCACTTTTAAGAGCATATGATACGTGTGCTCGAGCCGTTAATTGGGAAATCACAGGGGTGGGGGACGTTTTCCATACCCGCTAGGGAGGAGCGGAAGGGAACCTCCCAGATCACACCCAACATACAAAGCACGCGGGATGTTTTCGGGAGTTACCCTCCCCGGAGGAGAAGGAATATTTCCTAGCCTCGCATGAGGATTATACACCGTGGGGAATAAGGCCTATGAGACCCCGACATCCTGCATTCTCACTGTTCTCGCGTATACCGCTTTGGAGGCTCACTCTCTTTTATATAACCTACCAAGCAAACATTTATATAGAAATGTTATTTATTTTATCGACGTAACTCATATAAAAGCGTCCTAATCAGGCTCTCTAATCTATTTATCATTACGTGTGAGAGTGTATTTAACAATAATTTTATTTATATTTATATATTATTTTTATCATTTTTCCCGTAATGTAAAATGTATCACCAGACGAGTATCCTCAAAAAGATGATATCTCCTGTATTCGACTGTAGCTAATTGTAGTTTTATCTTTATTAATCAGTAATCATAAAGACTATATATCACCTACTCAACGTACTCAAAATTATACTACACTCTATATATTATCCCTCAGATATATAACTACAAAGACAAACACATAACAACAACACCTCATATATAAACTCAAGCACATTAAATAACTTACAACTAAATCACAATACAGCTAAAACAATACCAAATTACCAATAACTACAAGTATAAATCAACCTCATATATTGTCGCGCCTATATGTAAAATTCACACAGGATTTCCAACACATGATTATTCATGATATTCCCCGCAATATATCTTAATATATCACTCCTCTTTTGAGAAGACCTGCGTTCGTATGGCGGTTAATTAAACAATACATCAATTTTTCCACCACCTAACACCCACCAACCATCACCTCACACATACCTAATCATACAGAACCTCACTATAACATAACTAAATAGTATATTATATATTAGTAATAATAATTACATTTTATTAATTACGTATTTTACTATACTATATCATAATATATATTATAAAGTACAAGTGTAAGAAGAGGTTATATATATAACTATATAAGTTAGAGCTTAAATATATTATATATATATATATATATATATTTCCTTTAATATAATTATATGTACATATATACTCTTTAATATAATATTGAGCCTCTAATATAACGGAATACTCATCAATTTATTATATATATAAAAGTATATATAAGGAATATATATAATAACTTGTATATTCTAATATATTACTACTTGAGTAATATATTATATTATCTAATAGTGTATTGAACATATTATAATAATATTATGACTTGTATATTAGGTAATATAATAATCTGCTATAGATAAATTTACTAAAAGAGATATATATAAGTATATTATAAGTATATAGCTTAATTATATCACACCATATAAGTATATATCTTTGAGCCGATTTTGTCGGAATTCTCAGTGTGGTAACCGTAATCTTGGTGAAGTTCTATCTTAATTGAAACTCAAACCTTCTTAACACTATTCTCCCTTCTCGAAAATACCTCCCAACTTTTCCTATCCCTCTTGACGGCTCTAATGTTTACTATACCTCGTGAGACAAAATAAACATTCATAGGTACTAAACATAAATACGTTGAATTTGTCTTGGAGATCCTCAATATCACATCTCTCTCGGTGTTTGCTAAATTGGCCTCAAAACTCGATGGGAATTCTGTTCTGTGGCAGATGCTAGTGATATTTTTTTTCTTATACTGCTACAAAGAGGATGCTAACCGCTTATTATAAAGTGCTTTTTCAGCACCTGCTAATGGGATACTGTTCCCACATTTGGGTAGACTCCGGTTCCGCACGTGTATGTGAGTAGAGTTGAAGCTAAGTCTAAGAGGCTTATAAATGTGCCATACTCTTTACTGACTACCCTATACCTTTTCTATTTGTGCCTACCACTATCGGTCGGCAAGGGGCCTACTTCTTTGCTTCTTATAATTGGTGCCTATTATTTACAACTTGCTAGTGCTCTTGAGTGAAATATTGACCTTCGCATCCTTATCCCCCACTTGCGTCGCCTAGTAATACAAGAGGATGCTCTTAATTCTCAGCGAGTAGAATTATGGCTTATTTGGCCTTAAGTGAATATTAGTGGAGACTCACAAGGGATCACTCGTTGTCAATCACTTGGGGGTAGCGCCTGCGATCTTGCTTTTCCAGACCAACATCTGTTTTTTAGGAACTTTCCTTGCTCTTCTTTAATTTTGTCCCTCTTATTTTCTAAATCTTCATCTCGTATCTTTGAAATCCCGCGTCTGCTTACCCACTCGATTTGGGAATTGACGTTTAGGCAAGGTGAGCTGGTGTGGGTGTTTACTTTCTCCACAATTTATTTAGATGTGTTTTCCTTTTATACATAGTTAGTTTTGGTGTTTTTATTATATATATTTATATTTCTTTTGGTGCCCCCTCCGGTCTATTTGATAGCGGCATTGCCCGATAGTGTTGGTGGTATCATTGTACAAACACTGAGAATAAATATAAAAAATATATATCAAATGATTCATATATATATCAATTTTTATATTTTATTATCTTAGATATATTTACTGTCATGATTTAAATATATTATCCAATAGCTAAGTATATCATATATAATATATAATATATACTAGTATATATTATAATATTTATTTATTATGAGGAGAGGTTAGTGTGTGTGATCTGTGTTGTTGTAGAGTATGCCTTTTTATCTTTATCCCTTACAGGCAATATTCTAACTGTATTAACTACAATAAATTAGAAATAGAACTTAAAAACTTTTACAATATAATTCATTTTTCATTATAGGTCGAAATATATATAAAGGTTCAGGATAAAAAAAAAAGTTTATTTAAGGAAGTAGGAAGTTGGGTTTGCCCTTAAGGGTTTCGTTGAGCATAGCCGTTGATTGTTGAAATTGTATACATTGGAATAAACTATAAAGAGATCATAAAAATGTTAAAATATTTAAGAGAAGGAAGAACATTGATTATGGTCTTTTTAATTTATATATTTTAATAGCTATACTTTATATGTTATATATATTATATTGATATATACTATAATTATATTATAATATTATCACTAATCATTAAGACATCTCACTTAGTTATTATTAAAAAGTTATATTATAAGGTCTTTTGCTAGCTTAGAGACTCGTTGCTATAGTGAAATGGGTGGAAATAATATATTATATGATATGAATTAGTAGTATCTTTATATTATATCATGCCAAAGTGACATATATGAAATAAATTATAATTAAAAATAATTATTATTTGATTTGGTTATATATATATACAGGGCTTATATATGTTCATATAATATTATAAATATTTGTAATAATCTATATTGTCCGTATAGCTTATGAATCTTGGTTAAGAATTTACTCAACATGTATTTATAGTGAATAATTATTATATTATAAAAAACATTTATATATAAATTATAATATATAATATGATTTAATAAGTATATAGCTATATATTAAATCACGGTCTTCCCTTATAGCAAGAAAAATTATATTAATTGTTTAAACTTAGTTTAAATAAACTACACAAATACTTCGAGCAAACAATATAATCAATAATCAATAATTAATTAAAATAATAAGATTAAATCTAAACCTCGAATTTAAATAAATAATTAATAATTAATCCATAAAATAATAATCAAATTATAATAATAATGTAAATAATAATTTAATACTATATAAATAAATATAATATAATTATATATAAATATACTATTATTTATCTCAAAATATTAAAGTGTAATATTTGTATTCTGTATTAATTCAAATAATTAAGAATGTAGATAGTTTATATTTATAATTTTTAAATCCCTTATTTTTTTTTGTTAATTTTAATTTTGAGATAAATGTTATTAACCATTCGCCAGTGGATAAAGCTAATTTAGAATATAAATAATAAATATATTAAGGAACTGCGCTGTCATGTATTATTTGTTTCTATATTAAAATAAAAATTATTATTCTGGCAGTTAAAATCCCACTAATTAGAACATTATTTTATTAATATTAACCTTCAATGAATGTTGGGTTTGTGTGGTGAAAGTCTAGCGATTCGCTCTTTGTGTGGATCCTAGGTAGCAATTACCCAACATAGTTCTCCTCTTATTATAGTACAATACCCATGATATTTTTTAACTTTGATGTTGGTCACTCTACTGGTATTGGCCTCTATTTATTAGAGAGGACCAACTACTCTAATTGAATATCCATAGGAAGTGTCCGGACAAAGATCATAACCCTGACCTTTTGCCTCCCAACTAAGTCGCACTACCTTCGTGTCACTTCAAAGAAATTTGTTTCATAACCTAGTTTTACCAAAACTGTCATTTATGACTTTTTGGCTTTCAAGCGACTATTATATATGAATTTATTTTTATTGTTTCAGACTATTGTTATGTACGGAAGTACCCTGTTTATCGTTATCAAAGGGACCTTCGATCAAGGCGGTTTTGCAAAGGTTTGGGAAATCTCATCAAGAGGGGGTCGAACAGAATTATTCAATTGGGATCCAGACCCCCGCACCAGACATACTGTCTGGAGTTTAGTTATTGGAGGCTATTTTGTGTGGAGTGCCATCTATGGAGTTAATCAAGCACAGGTGAAAATTAACGATTTAAATTCTTTTTGTTCAAATGATGATCAACTGATTAACTGATTTGAGTTTGAGTACTTATTTCAACACTAACATATATTATAAATAAATATCATAGAGTATGTGTGTGAGTGTGTGTTTGTGTATATATGTCAAATCTTTTTTAATTTAGGAGAAATTGGTAACTTACTGTCTCGTAGTAAATCTCAAATAAACTTATATGTATATTGTCATTAAACTTATATTATTATTGTCCTTATATATTATTTATTATGGAATATTTTATAATTTCAAATTAATATCCGAGAATTAATAATTACAGTAAATAATGAGCAAATTAAACAAAAGATAAATTTATGATCATAAACTATTATTATTATTATTATTATTATTATCTCATTTGTATTATTATTATTATTATTATTAATTTATTTAACTATCATCATTACTGCCCGGATGAATTAGATATTATTATTATTATTATTATTATTATTATTATTATTATTATTATCATTTATATTATTATTGCAATCAGAATATTAAACAAAGAGAATAAAATGCTAAAATAAAATAAAAATAAAATAAATATAAAATAAAATGTTACTACTTGCTTACTTTTCTTTAGGTTCAGCGTTATTTATGCGTCAGAAATAAGTCCATGGCAATTAAAGCATTGTGTGTAAGGAATAAAATTAACTTACCTAATTAACTAGCTATAACCTATTAGGGCTTGTAATATATAGTAAGTACGCCGACTGTGATCCAGTGTCTACGAAACTTGTTTCAAAAGCTGATCAGATGTTGCCATTTTTTGTGATGGATACCCTTGGTGACTGGAGAGGATTACCAGGACTTAGATAGAGGTTTACAGGTACTTTTATTGTTGCTAGTAATTATATTTCAGTGAGCTCAAGGTAGTTAATCTATGTTTTTATTTTGAGATGAAATTGTTTTTTAATTGTTTTTTTGAGATTTGAGATTTTCTTTTCTCTATTAATTATTTTTTTTTTTTCTTTTTTTTTTTTTTAAACAGAATGTCACCACTCACATTTCTCAAGGAAGGGGCAGAAAATAATATATATAAATAAAATAAAAATAATAATAATATTTAATGAAATTGCAGACTGTATTCATTAGTTTTCAAACTTTTCCAATTGTATTCTTTTTTCTTTACTTATGAAAAAACTCGTTATATTCAGCTCTTCCCCTCTAAAGTTATATTTAGAAGCCATTACACACCACTGCTTTTGGAGAAATTCGCTGAGACATTAGAAATCTTCTTTTTCTTCTTTCTTTAGTTCTCCGCTTCAGTCACGTAGATTTATTAATAACGGAAAGAACCATTCAAAACAATATTACTTCATTATAATCTGATTCCTACTGCTTTTCATAAGGTTTTCAGTTCTCCTTTACTTACTTCATTCTAAACACTCTTTTCAGGCAACTTCAGGCATTTTCAACACATTGTTTAATTAAATGAATGAGTCAAAGGAAGATTTATACTCATCGATCAGGGATTCGAACGTTGGACTCCGCGTTGCTGTATATAAGGGTACAAAAATAAAACTTAATAAATTCGGTATGCTTATATCCACTATAGACATTCCACGATCCCCAAAAAAGAATACGCTTACAAGCGTAGTTTTTAAAGTCTCCCGGTTTTCTCATCCCATAATTGCTGAGTACTCAAAGGCCTGACCCCCATTTTAATAAAGAACAAAACATCAGAGTAGCATACACTGTCATCGCATGAGTTGGTGCGACCGACGATAATCCAACCGTGCTGTTGCGCCAAGTGCTAAAGGCAAAACGTTAATGAAAAAATGTATATTTCACGGAAGAAATTGCTGTTTATCTTCAATGTTTCAAAAATTCAATTTGTAATAAACAAATTAAGTTAAATTTCTAATAAAATGATTATTTTTGTAATTTATAAAAAGTACTAGAAAAAACATTTATTATCCCAAAATTAATGTTCGAATAGAATACCGATAAACTGGATAAATATTTACTTGGTCTTAAAAGTCAAAATGATGGTAATACGTTCTGGTATAGGTGTTCTAAATGATAAAGTGATTACGTTACTGTTAATCACACATATTAAGTATTAAAGTTAATTGAATTATATTTATTAAAATTAATTGATATGACATAAAATATAAGTTAGAACTTCTTAATACGTTTTTAGGCTAAATTTGTATTTAAAAATAAACATTAAAATTTTTTAAACTTAGAAATTTAAAAAATACTATAAGTTTAAAACAGTTGAGCAGTGAACACGCTCTAAGTAGTCACAACTATTATTCTACTAATATTTCTTATAGGATTGCCTCATTACTTTGTGTAGCATTATTAATATTTTTTAAAACGATGCTTCTATCCAATGATGAAAATATACAAAAGTTTGGCGTTATATTTGAAAACATTTAAATATATGAAGATTTTTGTCCTAATACAAACACATCCAATTTTAAGATCACTAGAAACCGATTTAGAAACCCATTGTCTAGAGTTAATTTGAAAATTGCTTTATATATAACTGAGTTAATAAAGAGGCTTGACGTTATGTAAAATATATTTTTTGTTTATTATTTTTAGCAAAGTTGTAGGACAATTTGTTTTTATTTGTTATAAACTTTTGAGATGATGTTTATGGTAGTAAAGATAACATATTTGAAGTGTTTTCACACATTCCACTTATGTGTGTGTGAGTTTTAATTTTTCATATATGTTATTCTACTATAATTTTTTTAGGGTGTTATAATACTGGCTTGACCAGTTGTTAATGTGCGGAAATTAAATGTTTAACAGTTAGTTACAGACCTAATGCAAACTGAAAACATATGGTTCATATATCAGATTGCAAATTATATATTATACATAGAATGCGAATTCGAATTTCTAATGTTAGAAGTCTTGTGTATCAGATATTGTCTTTATTTACAATGACGAGTGATGGTTTGTGATATATCATACTGTCTCGTTATTAAAAGCATTGACGTAACACATTTGAATTAGTTACCGAGAAATGCGAGAATACAGGATGTTGAACACAGTAACTGAGTGACAGATGGTGAAACACATCACCTGCAGGATACATTTGCATCCAATATCTACTCTATGATATCTTATATACTATTTTTATTAAATATTTATTTCTATATAAAATTTGCCAAGAAATAAAAAAAAAACAATATATTCTAATAATAATAATTATTAAAACTACTAAAATCATTAAATTTAATAAAATATATGATTAATAAAATTTTTAACACTTTCTTTTTCAATACTCACATTATAAATAATATATTATAATAATAATAATAATAATAATAATAATAATAATAATAATATTAATAATAATAATTTATTTTAGCACAATTTCGTCCGGAATGAACTCGCTGGCGGCGATCACTCTTGAAGACATTGTCCGATCGGTACATCCAAACATTTCCGAAAGGGTGGCAACAGTAGCTCAAGGCAAGTCCTGCTTGGACCCCTTTTTCGTAAGGACGGTGGCAACAGTTGCTTCCAAGTGCTTGTCCTTCTTTTACGGACTCCTCACTTTCCTCTTGGTCTTTGTCGCTGAAAGAATGGGAGACATTGTTTCCGTAAGAGTTTTGAACATTACTTTGACAAATTTTTTAGTTATTTTTAATGTTTAAAATCAATATGTTTTTACTGGGAGAGGTGGTAGAGATTCTTCGACTTTGAATAAAATTGAAATACCCTAATTTTTTTTATATCATGGTATTATCATTTCCATTATTTATGGATACCCTGTTCCTTTCATTTTAACCCAATTGTTTTTGTTCCTGAGCTGATAAGTTTGATCGATCATTATTAATTAACACTGGTTTATTATTAACCACACTTGTTTATTATTAATCAACAATTGTTCATTATTAATCAACACTAGTTTATTAATTAACTTTTATTATTAATTAACACTGGTTTATTATTAATCAACACTCGTTTATTTTTCTCCTAAGAGATTAAGTTCTTTAACATTTTATCCATCTACTTTTATTATTTATTTATTTTTTCCTTAATATGGATATGTAGTTTATTTGATCTTGAATATAAAGTTTATTGGACACTGAGTGGTTTGTTTTGCCACTGAATACGGATCTTATTTATCAATGAATGCTGAGATTATGAAGTTGTTTTGGCAACCAATATCGAGTTTGTTTGATACTGAATTTGACGTTTGTTTAGCAATAAATTTGAACTTTGTTAGTCATTGTATATGAAGTTTGCTTAGCCCTGAATATGAAGTTTGATTAGCAGTAAATTGAACATTGTTTAACACTGAATAAGATGTTGTTTGTTTGGCACTGATCTTAAAAATATTTTTCCTTTATACTTTTTTCTAAATAATCTATTGAGGGATAAACAAGGTAATGAAAATTTTTATTAATATATTTTTTTACAATGGGTATTTTTGTTTTTATTATTCTTAAAGATTATTAATATTTCAAAAAATATATATTTTGGAAACAATGTTCACTAAAATTGAAATATTAATTATTTGGAACAAAATTGTTTATTCGAATATGAAGTAGGAAAGTAGTTTAAAAACAATAGCAACTACACTATCACATACAGTGTGTCATTACAAGGTTTTATTTTCATACTAGTACACAAAAACAAATTCATATAAGAACCCCAAAATAGCCATTTTTTAAATAAGTACCCAAAAAATAAGCATTATTCATTTTATTAAGTAATTATTCACATAATTATAATTATTTAATTTAATTAAAGGAAAGTAATAGAATATCATTAGTTCACATAATTATAATTATTTAATAGATTATTAGGTTATATCACACAACTCAAATTAATAAATAATTACAAGCATTATATCACAAATAATTAATTAACAATTAGTATTCCACTTATTTTTCATACAAACTTACTCGAAATTCTAATCAATGGTAATTCGTTGGTAATTATATATAATCTTAAAGTTATTCATCAAAGTGAGATGTACGTTTAATAATTAGGCATTTCCGCAGAGAGAGTAGATTTTAATTAATAATTAAGCTTATATTCTGGACAAATAATAATTAATTTTATAAATAAGTACCCAAAAACTATGCATTGTTCATTAATTAAATCATTATTCACAAATAATTAATTAATAATTAAGCATTATTCACAAATAATTAATTAATAATTAAGCATTATTCACAAATAATTAATTTATAATTAAGCATTATTCCCGAATAATTAATTAATTATTAAGCATTTTTCACAAATGCACACAATTAATTATATTAATCACATAAATACAAAATTATTCCTGTAAGCACACAAAACTTAATCATTATTCAAGTAAGTACAAAAACTAATCATTATTCATATAAATGCACAAAAATTAATAATCTCCCAATATAAGTAGCACATAATTTAATCGAGTTATTCAAACAACAACACTTAAAAACGTAATAACTATTGACTTTACATAAGTACACAAGAACTTATAAATTAATAATTACATAAAAAAAAACTAATGAGGGTAATATAAGCACACAAAACTTAATCATTATTCAAGTAAGTACAAAAACTAATCATTATTCATATAAATGCACAAAAATTAATAATCATGTAAGTACACAAAATTAATCATTATTCCAACAAGAACACAATAAAATTAATTACTATTGTTCTCATAAGTACACAAGAACTTATAATTAATAATACAAAAAAAAACAAACTAGTAACGCGTATAGTACAAAAATTAATCATGTAAATGCGCAAAAGTTAGCAATTTTAAAATATACAGTATGTACACAAAGCAAATCATTGTATGAAAAGTCTACAAAATTAATCATTAATCATACATAAATACAAAAAATTATTACTATTTATATAAGTACACAAAAACAATCATTAACTTGAAAATAAGAATGAAATTACAAACTATTAGTTACAATACATTAATTCAGATATTAGAACATATTCAGATAATAATTAATTAGTAATTAAGAATTAGTGTATTATTCAAATAATAATACACTAATTGAAGTAAGAATACACTAATTCTGATAATAAGGCACTAATTCGAATAATAATACATTAATTCGGATAATAATACACTAATTCAGATAATAATACACATTCAGATAATAATACACTAATTCAAATAATAATACACTAATTCGGATAATAATATACCAATTCAGATAATAATACACTAATTCAAATAATAATACACTAATTCATGTAATAATACACCAATTCAGATAATAAAACACTAATTCAGATGATAATACACTAATTCAGATAATAATGCATTAATTCAGATAATAATAAGCTAATTCAAATAATAATACACTAATTCAGATAATTATACACTAATTGGGATATTAATACACTAATTCAGATAATCATATAGAACTAGAATTCATCATCAATTATTTCCTCTCCCAAGGCTGCCCTAGGAATTTATGGCTTGATTGGAGGACCACTTCTGGGTGTTTTCTCTCTGGGAATGTTTTTTCCTAACGCTAATTCATTCGTAAGTTCTTTGTTTAATAATAATAATAATAATAATAATAATAATAATAATAATAATAATAATAATAATAATAATAATAATAATAATAATAATAATAATAATAATAATAATAATAATAATAATAATAATAATAAAAATAATAATAATAATAATAATAATAATAATAATAATAATAATAATCATAATAATAATAATAATAATCATAATAATAATAATAATAATAATAATAATAATAATAATAATAATAATAATAATAATAATAATAATAATAATAATAATAATAATAATAATAATAATAATGGGTTTAGTATAATTATTGGTTGCAATTATAATTCTAATAATTACCTGTCTATTTAGGGGGCTTTGGTTGGCACACTTGCTGGTTTATCGCTAACACTTTGGATTGGTATTGGGTATCAAGTGGCTTCTCAATCTGGTTTAATTACTTTTGAGAAGTTACCTGTGAATACGTGCAACTTTAGCGAGATTGCCGAAGTCATTGAGAATGCTCTTGAAGACGAGTATGCAGAAGAGGAACTTTTATCTAGAACTGCTGCTGCTGCCTTGATTCAACAAGAGTTAGTAATACATTTAAAAAGTTTCCTTTTTAAATAACGAATGTTTTGGGTATTTTATAGAAACGTTTTCTAGACAAATTGCTGAAATTGACGAGGAGTAGGAAACACTGAATTATTCATTTCATCTGTAAACATTTCCTTGGTCTTTTATCGTATTTATTATTTTAATTATTTCTGTGTATTCCTGTCCATTTAGTTTACAAGTGTTTAGAATAGATTACATAGAGAGTGAGTGTAAAACAGTCGTTTCTTTGCTTTTTCTGGAATACGTTTAAAAAAGAAGAGATTAAATTTGAGCATTTCAGCTCTATTTTAAAGAATGGACCAAATTAAATTATAAATAATAATCTTCGCTTTTTGCATATTTGTTTAGGGGCTTTCTTCTGTTCTTACAGAGAAGAGGGTGGACTAATTGAACTATATAAACTATCCTACATGTGGTACTCGGCTGTTGGTTGTTTGTCCGTAGTAATCGTAGGCTTAATTCTTTCCTATTTGACGGGCAACAGAGATATAACAACTCTAAATCCAAGATTACTGTCCCCTATTGTTGGATGGTGCAAATGTGTTGTTCCAGGCTACGATCGAATTGGGACCAATTACGTAAGTATTCAAAGCAAGTAATTTCCATGAACTTTTTCAAATTTATTTCAACACATCATTAATTAAATAAATAATTACTGTACATGAAATTCTTATTTTTATTAAATAGATAAAATTATTAATTAATTAAATAAATAATTACTGTACATGAAATTCTTATTTTTATTAAATAAAA